>CM039593.1:22244647-22271199 GCA_022457205.1 Saccharum spontaneum | reverse complement strand
AGGTTTTTTCTCTAGATTGCAGATGTGATACTTCAATTCTAATTGGAATAACTATTCTTGATGCCTCAAGGGATAACAGAGCCACAAGTAATTATTTTTTTTTATTTTAAAAAAAACTCCCTCTTAAACCTTGACTCACAATTATTTGACCAGAAGCTTCTCAATTCAAAAGACAAACTGAACAACAATGTTTCTTCTTTCGAAATGAGAATGGAAAAAGGAAATTATATCTTCTCAATTGTGATGTAATATGATGGTTGATGGAGTTAGGTCGGATGAAACCAGCAGTTTCCTTTATTGTTGCTTCTCCTCTGGTTGTGGATGTTGCTGCAACAGCTGCTGTTTCAGAGCTGGTTGCATAGGAGCAGAAGGTGCACCCTTGTGTTCCCACAGAAGTGCCTAGACATGGTATACAAATAAAATAGAATCTTTTAGAATACTGGCAGATTCAGAATGCATATCAAATCAATACCAACAACACATGCAAAAGGAACTGGCAGTGTGCTCCATAAGGCAAAGTAGTCACGGGCACTGGCTGTGGCAGATTCGGAATATGATAGACTGATAGCACACCAACCACACAAATGTCGAATTTTTCTTGTCACCTGAAGGACAGAAGTAATTCACACCAACAACACTGACATGAAGTCGATCTTTTCCTTGCCTGCCTGCTGCATCAGATTGTTTAAAAGATAACAGAGATCAACCCCACAGACATTTCACGAAGCAGAGATAACTTTGTGACCCTCGCCTGGTGTTGGTATTACGGGGACAACCCTTGTAATGCCTCTAGAATTGCAGCTTGCTCCCTACTACTAAATATTGATTCTCTCCTAACCAATTCACAGTGATTGAATTCCTTTTATGGTTCCACATGATCAATAGGTGGTGTGCTGGAGGCGCAGAGGTCATATGTCGACCTGGCCCTTGTCCATTGGGAGTTCTATGCAATACCGTAACAACATTTTTGTGGGAAAAAAGTATGCCTTTAGTATTGTATTGTACTATAGAAATGATACTCTTCCAAAAACTGCTATCCTATAAAGTCCTACACAAGCAGAATTTTACATTGAAACTTATGCGTTACAAACTTGTTAATTTCCCTAATGTGATCACTTACATTCAGAATCATATAAGAAAAGCAGAGATAGGAATACGTAGGAAACAACCTCAGTGCATCAACAATTCTGGTACCGAGATCTCCTGCAGTGTGGACTTGGATTTTGGAAACATGACCACATGAATTGCCATTGCTCCTTCAAATAATCTGTGCCTCTGCACGCAACCTGCAGCACAGTTTTAGCTTCACATCAAATACCTCCGCTCAGACTGATGTCGGAACAACTTTTCAGGAAGTTTTTTTTTCCTCACCTGGCTTGTCAATGACAAGCATGACAGCATCCCTGTGCACAGCCCCACATAGCACGGCAACATGGCTTGCCCAGAACATAGAGCAACTCCCATACGAGATCCCCAATCTATTCCATTCTCCATCTTTTAAAGGTACCACGTCATTGTTTGTGCAATTCTTTCCTTTGTCATGGGATCACACAGGTTTCATGCCGACAGGTATCACGCTTCCTCCCTTCCTTCGCCTGACCTGAAGAAGTGAAGCAACCTGCCGCCAGCTGCCCAGTCAAAACAGGACTACAGGAAGCACCCTTAATCATGCTTGTGAAATATCACTCAAACCAATAGTAACAATACCACCATTAAATATGCTTGTGAAATATACCCTCCATCCATTGTTCCTGTAATACAGAATGTCAATTATTATTGATCAAATATTAAAGACTGAAAGAAACAATTATTGAATTAAAGAACAACTAGACAGAGAGCACAGGACTGAATGGTTGCAGATTCAAAAGAGTGTTTGAAATAAAAAAACTCTCAAATAGCAGTAATATCGCTACTCCCCTATATCCCCACAGTAGAAACAACTGAAGTTATTTATGGCACTGTCAAAGACTAAGGACATACTAAAATGAATGGAGGCACATACATGCGAAACATACAGGAATTGTAGGGAACAGTACCTTCAAATATGCTGCGCTCTGGGCTTCTGGCATGCCACTCAGATGGTCAGACCATTGTTGCATTCCATTGCAAAAGCTTTCTTTTGCTTTCCCTGAGACCATTGTAGATACACAATACTATTAACAAATAACCAAATGATTTTAAAATATTTTCTGTGCTCAATCATAGAAATCAAGCCCTCCCTTCTCTTGCTGCACAATTTACTCATCCTAACATATGAGGAGCTAAGGAACTGTGCTGGTTGTCACAGATCCAAATGACCTTCCGAGGCAGAACAAACAATAAAACACCCATCTCACAAGAATAGAATATAATATCATGTTTAATCAATTAATTAATAAAACATAACTGGCCCCTACAAAAAAATAATTCGGGTGTTAAATGATGGTTGAGATTTATCTAAGAAAAAAATGAATTTGCTTGTATTATGAACCAATCTGGCACAAAAGATCTCATCACAAATGGAATGAGAGAGACACAAGAAATAAAATAAAATAAATTAAGATAATTTTTTTAGACATGGCTGGAAGTTTTATTTTATTGCTACTATTAAACAAAGCTACTATTATGCATATTAAACTTATCCATTATTAAGCAGAATATCAACTATCAACAACACCACTAATGGCTATTTTAGCCTTATTTCTAGCTAATCAAAGGCACAGCCGTTACTAAATATCTTAGTCAAACATTCAATCAGTAATGCTCATGTTCAGTCGCTGGAGACCTTAATAAGCTACATTAGTCTGCTCATCAAGTGTTTGTACATATTGCTGTAGAATCAAATAATAAGGTATGCAGAACTTTTCCTTCAAAATCAGCTATTTAACTCTTTTGATGCAATATGTTACAGGCTACTTTATAAGTAAGGTCAGACGGGAAAGGCAAGGGATAAACATGAAAGGTTGACAGTACCAAAAGCGAGAGAAAAAGAAAGAGAATATTTACCATGATAAGAAGGCTGAAGGAGGCGCAACCACATCTCTACACCACCCCCAAACACCCCTCCTCCCACCACCACCAATGTCTTATGCCTGTGGTAACAAAAGGAGAAAGGGTAAATTTAGAATTAATTGCCCCATTAATACGAAACAAAAATGTTAGACGTGCATGCCGCACATCCTATGAAGGCCCCCCACACGACACCAGACCACACCACATCTCTTACACCACACCCCAAACACCCCTCCTCTCCTCCCACCACCATCAGACCACACCACCTAATCCTCCACGTAACGTGGTAAAACCAGCAGACCCGGCATCGGTACCTGACCGGGGTCTGGTGATGCCATGTAGGCCGGCGCAGCGTAGTACTCGGGCCCAGTGAAGAACTCACTCTCCTTCTGCCTGATCGCCTCCCTCTCCCTCTCCCTGCTAGACCCACTCCGTGGACTCTTTCCAACGTCCCAGCCCGTGGACTCTTTCCAACGTCCCAGCGCTCGTGACTACGTGGACTCTCCTTGCTAGACCCAATAGACCGTGGACTCTTTCCAACGTCCCAGCGCTCGTCGGAGCTAGACCTACTCCACCCCGGACTCTTTCCAACATCCCAGCGCTCGTCGGAGCTAGACCTACTCCGCCCCGGTGAGTGGCTGAAACCCCACCGGGGTCTCAGCGCTCGTCGGAGCTAGACCTACTCCACCCCGGACTCTTTCCAACATCCCAGCGCTCGTCGGAGCTAGACCTACTCCGCCCCGGTGAGTGGCTGAAACCCCACCGGGGTCTCTTGCCAGGTCCCACCGAACCAGGACAACAAGGTCCCGGCCCCAGCAGTCCGAACTCCGAACCCGGACGAGCACCCACCAACAGGGGTGCCATGAATCAGACACCGAACTCAGCAAGCCGTCCACAAGAACCGAACTCAACAAGCCGGAACTCAAGAAGGCGTCCACAAGAACGAACGGGCTCAAAGCACCGGAACCCTACATTAGTTCTACCGATTTTAAGCAAGTAGTTAAAGGTTTAAACAAGCGAGGCGGGACTAACCTGGGGGCGGGCTTGCGGCCGGCTGCCGCGCCCTCTCTCCGCTCCCCCGCGCGACCCCGCTTCCGCGGCCTCCGACCGCGCCGCGCCGCGCCGCCGCCCCGCTACCAGCGTCTGGCGCACGAGAGGGAGACGAGAGGGAAAAAAAACCGGATTGCAAACCGGGTGCCGCTAGGTTTCTTGCGGCGTTCCTTGTCCACGCTTCGCCGCTGATCGGGCCGAAGCTGGGGCAAACTGCTAGATGGGCCCAAGACAACGACGTGAACTCATGAGTCCATAAGGATGCGTTTCCTCTCCTTTTTTTTTTCCTTTTTCATTTTATTCAGGTGCTTTCGCCCAAAAAAAAACGTAAACGTGTTGATGATGCTAGCGAGTGGCGACGATGATTCCAATCCTCTGCATGCACCGCCTTCTTGTGCTCGACTCATCGGCGCAGCACAACAACGGGCCTTCATGGCTGCGATAGCGGCGGAGCACAACGACGAGGAACCGTTTTTCTTTTTCTCTCAGAAATAAGCTAAAAAACGCTAAAGCAAAAATAGTCACTATTTTTGGTTTCACAGACAATATGCTGTATAACGAGTCAAAACCATGCCAAAATGTCTCTCTGCGAAAGCAGCCTGTATGCAGTAGGCATGAACTCATGGAGACGGGCGGTGGTGTTACGTCCCCGATTTCTGGCCGGATATGTTCACCGTTCAGGCTGCGGAATTAGGACGCGTAAGAGCTGGAATAGACACCCTGTTCGTAAGGTATTCAGCGGAATCAGCAGCCATCCAACAGTATTTTTCTCACAACAACCCAGCGAACAATACTTTCAGCCACAATAAACCAGCAAAACGAACAGATTGTAGAGCTTTTCCGTCTAACAAGGCATCTCCGTGCAGTGTTAATGTTATTATTCGGACTATTATTACTGTGGTACATACATGTGTTTCAAGTGATAGTTCCTCGTTTCGACAGTGCTCATCAACGGTCAAACAGTAGTACGTTTTTTCACTTGATATATTAAGGCGTATATAGATAGAACAGATGACAACACAAGTATGAAGCATCCTAACTAGGGCGGGCTATACAGGCATAACTTCAGTACATGATCTATGGAGACGCCCTAGCGGTCGCAGGCGCATATCTGGAACTTCCCTGAGACCATTTGTAGGGCGTTTCCGTTCTCAAGAGACGACTTCAGGACTGAGCTTCTGCAGGGCCGGCTTGTTTGTGTTCGGCAAACTGCGTAGCCCCAGATTCCAGTCACGTCAATTATATACCTGCAATGAGGAGCGGTTTGCCTGTGAATCCAGTTTATGAAAAGGTAAGGCGCTCCTAGGCATGCTTCCTATTCACATGGTTTCTCATCAAAAATACCAACTAAGCATATTGCGTTTGAGTCAGCTCAACTCCTGTGCAACTCATGAATGTATGATGATAAAATTAACCAAGGTGTACCTTTATTGTGGTTGCAGGAGTGAAACTTCTATCTCTTGTAAAGTCTTTCCCTTTGTTTCTACCACATGGCGCCGCACAAATATTGAGGCTACCACGCAGACTGACGAAAATATTGTGTAGAGAAGCTGTGGACCAAGTTGCTCCAGAAGACGCAAGAACAGCAAACTAACAAAGAAGTTCACAATCTGCCAAAGTTGCATTCAAGGATTGGATGTCAATGAGTATATATCATTTTAATTTTGAAAAATAACTCAAGAAACATGGATAAAACCATCTATAAAAACCAAGCACAAGTGTAGACCACTCTTGCTAGTTTGGACTTTAATTGTTAGGAGAAAAAAGTTTTTTCTTTAGCCCATAGTCACTAGTGACTAGTTAGTCCATACTCATCTACACAAACAACAAGAAACCCAAAGACCAAAACATTTTTTAGAGAGATTAAAGGCAAACTCTATCCTATACAGAGTACTTCTGGCATAAATCAAAATTATGAGTTGAAATTTCAAGTTCCAGCACCAACTACATACTTCCAAATTAACTTTCAATACTTTCCCCCTGTTCGGCTGAACTTATCAGCACGGCTTATCAGCCGTAGAACAGTGTTTTTCTCTCACAGCAAATCAGCCACAGCCGGCTTATAAGCCAAAAAACAGCCTGCCGAACAGGGCCTTTCATGTGGTAGGCATGTAGCATATATAAAACTATGGAAATGGAATGTGGTAGATAAAGGAATGGCAGACAAAAGGTGCAGGAGGTGGGGGACACTCTTATGGTCTTATAAGAAAACATGGGGACACTCTTATGGTCTTATAAGAAAACATTAGCAGAAGACATGCTATGCCAATCTCCAACCATTTTGCACATTCAGGTTGATTAACAGTTTGGTACCCTTATACGCCTTGTGACTAAAGCTGGGTTCCATCTAGCTGCTGTCACAACCTCTCCATTTATCAGTGCTATCAGCACTTAGGCCATTTACCATCAATCAAAAATTTAACTGGATTAAGGTGGAAAAGCCTGATTTAAAAATTATTTCTGTGAGGCTTCAAAATCTATGAAATACAAGTCTAGACTATCCACACCTCAATCCAGAAACATTTCGACACAATAAGGCCCCTTTTCATTTCTGTGTTAGTTTATGAGTTTGATCCCAAATCAACTAAACAAAAGGCTAGACATTTTAGAGATATATAATGTACAATTCTTCCATACTGGTATGCTTCTTTTCCATCAAACAATTCACATGCGTGCCTGATATCATGGCTCATAGAGTTCTTACCCAGTGTACAGACATGCAGAGAGCCATAGCCTTAGCTCGGATTTTATTGGGGAAAATCTCAGGCAAAAGAAGTCCTGGGACTGGGCCTGCTCCTAGTGAAAATGACAAGACAAACCTGCGAAAATCCTAGTGGTAAGTAACTGGACCAAAAAATTTACAATAGCTATACTCATAAAAAAAGTAAGCCACAATTGTCAGACAGAACAGGTGTGCTATGAACATAAAGGCAAATGACAGAATTTTAGCTTCTGGTATACAATTCAACCAATTAGAAAATAGTAAATACATATGGAGAACTGCTATGCAGCTTAGGTGATACAGCATTATTAGGGAAAACAGATCAAGAATGACAATGGAACACGTACAGTACCAATCTACTATGCTATTAGACAAAGATCAACCAGTAATTCAATCTCCTACACAGTAGCACTCAATAATGGAAGTAGTAGAGGTGTGCTCAAGACAACATCAAGCAAAATAAAAAATTAAAAACATGATCTGAACGTTTCATAGCCAATATAAAGTGACTTCCATTTATTACCAAGTTTTATAAGAACATAATCATCTAGGACAAATTAATGTAGAATGTTAGTATGAGGTACCAGAGGCAGAGGTTTCAATTAGTTCAGTTCCATATGAAACACACAGAGAACTAAGCTACAAAATGTATCACGCTTGGAACTTACAACAGAATGCCACCAACTGAAAGATATACGCTTGTAGAACCAAGATACTGACGGTTTGCTCCAACAGCCTGAAGCACCATTGCAAAAGCCTGTTACCAGTAAAGTGCTGTCAGCGATGTTCAACATATTTTTTGCTTTTTCAGTGTTTGCAATTTTTTGATAAAAAAGTGCAATTTATCATGGTCGCTTACCATCCCAAGGAAACTCCCTGAAAGAAGCACTTTTCTACCTAGCTTGTCCATTAGAAGCATTGCTACAATTGAGCCTGTAAGACAGCACACAAAAAATAAGTCATCCGATAAAATGAACATAATACCACTGTATAAGAACAACTTTGAGCGCACCTGATAGATTTGAAATCCCCATGCATATGTTGGCAAGGTTAGAGGGCACCCCCACACTTCTGAACACAGTTGATGAGAAATAGAACACAGAATTTATGCCAGATAACTGTTGTAAAGCAAAGAGCGTTGTGCCAATAAAAACAACTGTACCAAAAAAGGGACTTGTAATGAACAAACTTCACGGCCAGACTGAACTCGGGTTATTAGAAGTGCATAAATGCAACAAAAAGAATAACAGAATAGCTTGTACCATTAAAGTGGCGACCATAGAACAACTCTGAGTACTTCACACTTTCTCCATCATCTCCTCTTTCAGATCTAGAAAGTTCTGCCATGGCAGATTTTACATGAAGGGGGCCTAGAAGCTTTTCAAATTGCATCTCTGCTTCACCTATTCTTCCACACTGCATACAAGAACAGGCCTCATCAAATCACTCTGGAGTCTCGAAGTCTCAAATATTTTTTTTATCAAACACACAGGAGACTGTACAGGGTAATGTGTACTTGATACAGTCTACTTGTTATTTTTTATTAGCTATTTGAGGTGTTAATTAGCATCAAACTTGCAGCTAGTGACTAAATGCACTAGCATTTGTGTACACGTTGATCTCCATAAGGCAAATTGCCCCCTCCTAGAAGTTGTTCCTAGCTACGCCACTGCTCAAGGGGTAAGGCTCGAACACAAGAACACACATACACCAACCACATATATCAATTCATGCATACAGTCACTGGCGGAGCTTGACCAAATGGGCCATGGCCCTCCCTAATTTTCCATATTGCTTTGAAGTTTTATACTTAATCATGCTTAAACACTGCTAACCTGGCTATTTTAGCACTAGTGGCCCTGACATTTATGTGAAGCTTCGCCACTGCATACAGTTAATGGCTTTGACAATCAATATATCGCACCATAGTCATTACGAAGTATGCTGTACTAAATACTGAAGCAACATGAGACATGAGGTTCGTCGACCCGTGCCATTCATGTAACCCAACCATTTTCAACAAGTAAAAGAAAAACAGCAGCATCCATATGGGTGACCAAAGAAACAAACATGCATGATTGACTTGATAAATCAGAAACATAGCATAGAAACCAAGCAATGTGCCAAAGCAGAAGTACCTTATAGAGCCACTGGGGGCTCTCAGCACAAAACTCCATACCAAGAGCTTGTAAAGTCGCTGGGATAGTGGCAACCCAGAAACACACTCTCCACCTGCCAATGGCAATAATAACATTGGTACAGATAAAATTCACAAATATGAAATTCAAAAGGCATGTAAAGGACTAAAACAGAAAGCTTCTAACCATCTATCGATATCTTTGACAGGTGTACCAATTAGGAGTGATACTATAATTCCAAGGCAGGTTGCAATCTGAACAAAGCTACCATATGTACCCCTCACTGTAGGAGGAGAAACCTGCATTCCATCAGAGGTGGACATGGACAAAGAACCAGATGAAAATTATATCAGAATAGAAGGTAAACCATATGAGAACTTTACAATAGTCATTTGAGAAAACACGATCTACATACCTCCGTTATATAAAGTGAAGCAACTGGTGGACCCAATCCCATCCCTGTTCCTACCAAAAATCTTCCGAGGAGCATACCCTCCAAACTATTGGTGAGAGCACTGCAATTGTATGGTATTGTTTTAGTTACCTCTCATCATTAGCAATATTCTTACTCTAGGGCTTCTATGAGTGGCCAAGGAGCTTTCACAGAGCCCACATGAAAATGTAACAGGTAAACTAAGTTTACCCCATATTTGGAAGAACTGCACGGTTCTTACAGGACCATTACATTATGTTACTTTACATCATTGTTCAGTTACTTTTTGTTAATAAGGAAAATTGTATTGTTTCTTTGGCTGGGCGAGGAGCTTCCTGTGCCCAGATGATGCGACAAGTAGACTCCCACGTACCTCATATGAAGTAGCCTAACACAGCTGTGAGTACTATCATATTCGTGGTTCATCTCCTAAATCTTAATAAAGTTAAATTGTAAAAAAAATCTCAACGATTAATTCATGGATTACTCAAGCAGTGCCTGTAAAAAAGGAGGTAGATATTTTACCCACAATTCAACTTTTCAGCAATTCTACAGAAGCAACAACAGACCGGCAACCAGTCAGCAGGACACTAATCCAAGAGACCAATTCACCAGCAAGGCAGTCACCAGATGGTACACCCAAGGTCCAAGTAGTAGTACTTAATTGTTTGACAAAAAACAGATAACTTCCACTGACTCAACCAAAGAATAATGACTCTAAAAAAAACAAAGAATAATGAATGCTAGCAAGTGGCACTTAAATACAACATTAAACCAATCAGAGACAGGATCTAGTGAAAGTGAAAGTGAAAAACAAATCAAGTGGCACATGATGTCACCTTATGGCAGCACCAATGATCATAGGCAGTGCACTGAGCTGGAACGCACGGCGTCGCCCAATCCCGTCGGCGATGGAGCCGCTGAAGAGGCACCCAACAAAAGCTCCTCCCAAGCAGATACTCACCACGAGCCCTGCACCCAACAGAAGCACAAGCACAACTTGAGTATAATAAGTAAATAAACTGACCAAAACCACCAGAATTAACAGAAGAAATGCCCCCGTACCTTCAGCAAGCGTGTTGCCGGCGAAACCAAGGTCAGCAGAGATGCTCTCCAAGGGCTCGTTCACCACCCTGCGTCATCACCATCACATCAGGGCACCAAATGAGCACGAGTTTCAGATGAGGGCAACAGAGCCATCAGAAGTGCAGAAAACGTGGGCGGAAGGGCACGCACCCGGAGTGGTATCCAAAGAGGAACGAGGTGAGCGTGGCGACACAGACATGCGGCAAGGACATGCGCCACGACGGCCCCGCGCCGCTGCCGCTGTCCGTCATTCTCACTGCGGAAATGGAAACGGAAATGGGGAAAGGAAATGAGATTCAAATCTCACCATAAATTAAACAGTGGTAAGAGAAACGGGGGAAGGAAAACCGAGCGGGGTACGAACTTGGCGTCTCGACGTCGGGTTCCATGGCGGTTTCCCTGGACGGCACGCGCTTGTAGACGGAGGAGTTAAGCTTCCACCGCATCGCCGCTGATTCCAGAGAGAGCAATAAGCGATTCAGCGATTCGGCCGCAGAACCAGTGCAGCATGGGGGAAGGGATTGGAGGGTTCGGGAATGAGGACCCGAGCGCGGGGAGAGAGAGAGAGAGATCTGGGCCGGTCCCAGGGGAGGAAGGCGAGCGACGTCGGGAGGAGGGGGGAGGCCGGGCGGGCGGGCGGGTCGGTGTATTAATAGCGGCGGTTAAGTAAATTAATCTGGAGCAGGGAGGGCTTGTTTACCTGGCCACCGCGTGCGCCTGCATCAGATCGCGCGGGGGAGGCGACGTGTCCGCCGTGCGTGCTGGTGCGGTGAGGGCGGAGGCAGCGCCGGATCTGGGGAGGACGGAGGGAGCCGAGTGATTGCTTCGGCGTTGGTTAGTCAGATGATGATTGATCCCGGGCGGGTGGGTTTGGCGAGGGAGCACGGAGACCGAGAGGAGGGTGGTGGAGCGTGGAGCTGCCGGCGCGGAGATCGCGGGTGGGAGGTGGGGGAAGGGGAGCTTGGGGGAGGCCGTGCCGTGTGCCAGGCCAACACGGGGGTGACACCTGACACGCAGCCAGCCAGCCACCTTTGCTGTCGGTTCCTGCTGCAGCGAGAGGCAGGAGCGCACGGAGGGAAGGACATTTGCGTGCTAGCCCTTGATATTATCAAATTTATTTACTCGGAACAAAGAAAAAGCCTAGGAGTGTGTTTAGTTGATGAAAAGTAGGTGAAAAATTATTGTAGCACCTTTCGTTTTTATTTGACAAATATTATCCAACAATAAAGTAACTAGGCTCAAAAGATTCGTCTCGACATTTATAGACAAATTATGCAATTAGTTATTTTTTTACCTACATTTAATACTCCATACATGCGTCCAAAGATTCGATGTGATGAGTGGAAGAGGAAATATTTTGGGTTTTCATGGGAAGTGAACACACCCTATATACTGTACTCCCTTCATCTCATTAAATTATAAGTCATTCTAGGAATCTTGGAGAGTCGAAACCTCTCAAGTTTGACCAAATTTATATAATAAAATAATAATATTTATGATGTCAACTAAGTATCATTATATTCCTCATTAATTATATTTTTATAGTATACTTATTTGATGTTATAAATCTTCATAATTTTCTCTATAATTTTAGTCAAACTTGAAATTCTTTAACTCTCCAAGATTCTTGAAATGCCTTATAATTTGAAATGGAGAGAGTATAAGTCATTTGCAGATGGCTGAAGTATGCTACGTAGTATAGAACAGATAAACTTTCCATGACTTGAGGTGTTTAAATTTAGTGGCTAAAGGTATCACATTGGGTGTCACATTGGGGTGTCACATCGAGTGTTCGGATAGTAGTAATAAAACAAATTACACAAGTCCTCAGTAATCCGCGAGACGAATTTATTAAGCCTAATTAATCCGTCATTAACGCTTGTTTACTGTAACACCACATTATCAAATCATAAACTAATTAGGCTTAAAAAATTTGTTTCGCAAATTAGTCCCAATCTGTACATTTAGTTTCGTAATTAATCTATATTTAATACTTCATGCATGTGTCCGAACACCCGATACGACAGGGGCTAAAGTTTAAGTGTGGAAAATTGGTCCGTGTCGATGGATTGTTTGAAAGGTGAGCATTTCTTATGCCATTTTTTAGACCCGAAAATTGATGTTTAAGATCGACATGGTATTGCTTTATGCTATGGAACTCTTAGGTCCCCTCAACGAGAAAATCTAGATTTTCAACGTGCACAAAGAAATTTTATTTGGAATCTTTGTGGAGAAAAATGAGCCAGTAACAACTTTGTGAAACGAAACATGGTTTTCTCCTAGTCGAGGAGGGATGGACCGACCTGTTTTTTTGTTTGGTGTACTCATTAAAAAGTGGGGTGAGACGAGAATGATGTATGGGACCTAACTTTTAGATGAGACAATGCTCATGATCTCATTCCACCTAGAATGACTTTGTCTCTCTCTTTTTTTAAATAGAGACATCCCACATTTAGGAAAATATTTCCTAGTAAAGTGTTCTCGGTTTAAGGAAACAAACATCACTAGAACGTCTGACCTAATCCTTCTAACCAAACACTAGCTTATCGGACCTTTGATTACTGTTTCACGAGATACCAGTGTGTATAAATACTAGCTAGAATACCCCGAAGTTGACGCGGTGTTGGTGCAAAAATGACCAGAACCAAATCCGAGAGCGAGAGGTCCCGTTGCCAGCGCGCGTGCGGACGTTACGCGGCGCGGCTTGGTGGTGGCGGCGAATCGTTGTGCACGGCGCACCCGGCCACCCGTCCCGCTCCGGCAACCAGATCCACCGCGCTGCGCACACCGTCGTCGGTGGGTGTGTGGGTCGGCGCGGAAGTAGTTGACCGGACCGGAAGAAACATGTGCAGAAAATGCTTCGTTTTTTCCGTTGCAGACACGCGACAGTGTGCGAGTGCGACACCCTTTGCAATGCGAAATTTGCGAATGTGGAATCGCTGTGGCCCACCCATCAGTGCTCCCATGACTAGACAGGCTGTACGTGGCGACGTCCGAGTGCTCGGAGCGAGGACCGTCAGGGTTAGGGCCGGTTTAGATCCGAAAATTTTAGCAAAATAGTACTGTAGCGTTTTTCATTGTTATTTGGTAAATATTATTCAATTATGGTCTAATTAGGCTTAAAAGATTCGTCTCGTCCATTTCATCTAAACTGTGTAATTCGTTTTATTTTTTATCTATATTTAATGCTTCATGCATGTGTCTAAAGATTCGATGTGACGGGAAATTTGAAAAATTTTGCAAAATTTTCTATGAACTAAACGAGGCCAATCATACAAATACAAATCTTCCGCGCCCAATCCCGTCGGCAATGGAGCCGCTGAAGAGGCACCCAACAAAAGCTCCTCCCAAGCAGATGCTCACCACGAGCCCTGCACCCAACAGAAGCACAAGCACAACTTGAGTATAATAAGTAAATAAACTGACCAAAACCACCAGAATTAACAGAAGAAATGCCCCCGTACCTTCAGCAAGCGTGTTGCCGGCGAAACCAAGGTCAGCAGAGATGCTCTCCAAGGGCTCGTTCACCACCCTGCGTCATCACCATCAGGGCACCAAATGAGCACGAGTTTCAGATGAGGGCAACAGAGCCATCAGAAGTGCAGAAAACGTGGGCGGAAGGGCACGCACCCGGAGTGGTATCCAAAGAGGAACGAGGTGAGCGTGGCGACACAGACATGCGGCAAGGACATGCGCCACGACGGCCCCGCGCCGCTGCCGCTGTCCGTCATTCTCACTGCGGAAATGGAAACGGAAATGGGGAAAGGAAATGAGATTCAAATCTCACCATAAATTAAACAGTGGTAAGAGAAACGGGGGAAGGAAAACCGAGCGGGGTACGAACTTGGCGTCTCGACGTCGGGTTCCATGGCGGTTTCCCTGGACGGCACGCGCTTGTAGACGGAGGAGTTAAGCTTCCACCGCATCGCCGCTGATTCCAGAGAGAGCAATAAGCGATTCAGCGATTCGGCCGCAGAACCAGTGCAGCATGGGGGAAGGGATTGGAGGGTTCGGGAATGAGGACCCGAGCGCGGGGGGAGAGAGATCTGGGCCGGTCCCAGGGGAGGAAGGCGAGCGACGTCGGTGTATTAATAGCGGCGGTTAAGTAAATTAATCTGGAGCAGGGAGGCTTGTTTACCTGGCCACCGCGTGCGCCTGCATCAGATCGCGCGGGGGAGGCGACGTGTCCGCCGTGCGTGCTGGTGCGGTGAGGGCGGAGGCAGCGCCGGATCTGGGGAGGACGGAGGGAGCCGAGTGATTGCTTCGGCGTTGGTTAGTCAGATGATGATTGATCCCGGGCGGGTGGGTTTGGCGAGGGAGCACGGAGACCGAGAGGAGGGTGGTGGAGCGTGGAGCTGCCGGCGCGGAGATCGCGGGTGACACCTGACACGCAGCCAGCCAGCCAGCCACCTTTGCTGTCGGTTCCTGCTGCAGCAAGAGCAGGAGCGCACGGAGGAGGGAAGGACATTTGCGTGCTAGCCCTTGATTATCAAATTTATTTACTCGGAACAAAGAAAAAGCCTATATACTGTACTACCTCCATCTCATAAAATTATAAGTTATTCCAGGAATCCGGGAGAGTCGAAACCTCTCAAGTTTGACTAAATTTATATGATAAAATAATAATATTTATAATGTCAACTAAGTATTATTATATTCCTCATTAATTATATTTTCATAGTATACTTATTTGATGTTATAAATCTTCATAATTTTCTCTATAATTTTAGTCAAACTTGAAATTCTTTAACTCTCCAAGATTCTTGAAATGCCTTATAATTTGGAATGGAGAAAGTATAAGTCATTTGCAGATGGCTGAAGTATGCTACGTAGTATAGAACAGATAAACCTTCCATGACTTGAGCTGTTTAAATTTAGGGGCTAAAGTTTAGGGGTGTCACATCGGGTGTCACATGGGGGTGTCACATCGAGTGTTTGGATAATAATAATAAAACAAATTACACAAGTCCTCAGTAAGCCTAATTAATCCGTCATTAACGCATGTTTACTGTAGCACCACATTTGTCAAATCATGGACTAATCAGGCTTAAAAATTTGTTTCGCAAATTAGTCTCAATCTGTGCATTTAGTTTCGTAATTAGTCTATATTTAATATTTCATGCATGTGTCCGAATACCTGATATGACAGGGGCTAAAGTTTAAGGGTGGAAAATTGGTCCGTGTCGATGGATTGTTTGAAAGATGAGCATTTCTTATGCCATTTTTTAGACCCTAAAATTTATGTTTAAGATCGACGTGGTATTGCATTATGCTATGGAACTCTTAGGCAGGGTTAAAAAAACCGCTCGGTTTACCGCGGTAAACCGCGGTTACCGCCCTAACCGGGCCGGTCCGGTTCCGGTCCGGTCCGGTTAGGTATTCCCCAAATTCAAATTTAAAATTTGAAAAAAAATGCTAAAAAAATTCCTAAAAATAGTTTATGATTTATAGAAGCCAATGGTGTAAAAATTTTTCAAATTCGAGTTCGTTTAGTATTTATTTATACGTATAGAAGTTTGAAAAAAAAAAGAAAAAAATCCCGGTCCCGGCCCGTTAAGACCCCAAATTCAAATTTAAAATTTGAAAAAAAAACAAAAAATGCTGAAAAAATTCCTAAAAATAGTTCATGATTTATAGAAGCCAATGGTGTAAAATTTTTTCAAATTCGAGTTCGTTTAGTATTTATTTATACGTATAGAAGTTTGAAAAAAAAAGAAAAAAGAAAATTCCAAACTCAAACCGAGCGGTAAACCGGTCAAACCGGCCGGTAAACCGGACCCGAACCGAACTGAAGGAGCGTTTGAATTTGAATTTGAATTCGGCCGGTTACCGACCGGTTACCGGTAAACCGGGCCGGTTTACCGCTACCGGAGGCCGGCGGTTACCGGAAACCGGTCGGTAAAAAAAACCCTGCTCTTAGGTCCCCTCAACGAGAAAATCTAGATTTTCGACGTGCACAAAGAAATTTTATTTGGAATCTTTGTGGAGAAAAATGAGCCAGTAACAACTTTGAGAAACGAAACATGGTTTTCTCCTAGTCGAGGAGGGATGGACCGACCTGTGTTTTTTGTTTGGTGTACTCATTAAAAAGTGGGGTGAGACGAGAATGATGTATGGGACCTAACTTTTAGATGAGACAATGCTCATGATCTCATTCCACCTAGAATGACTTTGTCTCTCTCTTTTTTTAAATAGAGACATCCCACATTTAGGAAAATATTTCCTAGTAAAGTGTTCTCGGTTTAAGGAAACAAACATCACTAGAACGTCTGACCTAATCCTTCTGTCCAAACACTACCTTATCGGACCTTTGATTACTGTTTCACAAGATACCAGTGTGTATAGATACTAACTAGAATACCCCGAAGTTGACGGGGTGTTGGTGCAAAGTGACCAGAACCAAATCCGAGAGCGAGAGGCCCCGTTGCCAGCGCGCGTGCGGACGTTACGCGGCGCGGCTTGGTGGTGGCGGCGAATCGTTGTGCACGGCGCACCCGGCCACCCGTCCCGCTCCGGCAACCAGATCCACCGCGCTGCGCACACCGTCGTCGGTGGGTGTGTGGGTCGGCGCGGAAGTAGTTGACCGGACCGGAAGAAACATGTGCAGAAAATGCTTCGTTTTTTCCGTTGCAGACACGCGACAGTGTGCGAGTGCGACACCCTTTGCAATGCGAAATTTGCGAATGTGGAATCGCTGTGGCCCACCCATCAGTGCTCCCATGACTAGACAGGCTGTACGTGGCGACGTCCGAGTGCTCGGAGCGAGGACCGTCAGGGTTAGGGCCGGTTTAGATCCGAAAATTTTGGCAAAATAGCACTGTAGCGCTTTTCATTGTTATTTGACAAATATTATTTAATTATGATCTAATTAGGCTTAAAAGATTCGTCTCGTCCATTTCGTCTAAACTGTGTAATTAGTTTTATTTTTTATCTATATTTAATGCTTCATGCATGTGTCAAAGATTTGATGTAACGGAAAATTTGAAAAAATTTGCAAAATTTTCTGAGAACTAAACAGGCCTTAATCATACAAATACAAATCTTTAGTTTTCCAGACCACCTCCCAACAGTAACCCTGCTACAGTCTACAGAACCGGTCACCCTTTCACTAGTGCCACTCCCAGCTGTCCTGCGGTCCCACACCCTGTTCGTTTCGCTGATCAGCAGAATCAGCAGCCATCTAGCAGTGTTTTTCTCTCACAACAAACCAGCGAACAGTACTTTCAGGCACAATAAACCAGCGAAACGAACAGGGTGCCAATCATTCCATCTCATCCGTGTGCTCATCCAATCCAAAGGCGTCCTGTTTAGATGCTAAATTTTCTCCTAAATTCTAGGTCCTGTTTAGATCCTAAATTTCATCCCCAAATTCCATTATATAAAAAGAAGATTTCCATCACATCAAAATGCCGGCACATGCATGGAGTACTAAATGTAGATGAAATTAAAAACTAATTGCACAGTTTTGTTGTACTTTGCGAGACGAACATTTTGAGCTTAATTAGTCAAAATTTGGATATTTTTTACCAAATACAAACAAATTGCTACAGTACGTATTTAATGTGTACTGTGCAGATTTGGGATCCCAAATTAGGGATCTAAACACGGTCCTACTATGAAAAAGAAGATTCCTCATCACATCAAAATGCCGACATATGCATGGAGTACTAAATGTAGATGAAATCAAAAACTAATTGCACAGTTTAGTTGTACTTTGCGAGACGAATCTTTTGAACCTAATTAATCAATGTTTGGATAAAAAATCACAAATACAAACGAAATGCTACAGTACAAAACATATTACTGTACAGATTTTACACTGCCTAAATCGGGCCAACTAAGCAAGGCCCTAGCCGTCCACACGTCTTCCGCCATCCAGAAACGTCTACCACCGAAAAGAAAAAACACACACAGCATTTCACCTCGTCACATCCGCCTCCTGTCCGTCCTCTTCCTCAGCCGCTCCACGCACATTAATTCAGTGTTCCTTCTTCCCCTGTTTGGCTGAGCTTATCAGCACGGCTTATCAGCCATAGAATAGTATTTTTCTCTCACAGCAAATCAGCCATAGCCGGCTTATAAGCCAAAAAACAGCCTGCCGAACAGGGCCCTTTTTTCCATTTCTGGGCCTTCTTTTTCCATTTCTAGGTCAGGTTTAGATTGCAAAAAATTTCAATCCGTTAAATAGTATCAATTTCGTCTTATTTGACAAATATTGTCCAATCATGGACCATCTAGGCTCAAAAGATTCATCTCGTGATTTCCAACTAAATTGTACAATTAATTATTTTTTTACCTACATTTAATACTTCATGCAAGCGGCTAAAAATTGATGTAACGGAGAGAGTGAAAAAATTCTACGAGGCCCTGGTGGTATGTCTTTTTCGCACGGCACGGTCTACCCCCTGTTGGACTGTTGTAACGTGTTGAGATGCTGTTGACTGCTGAGCGGTGCACGTTTGGTCCCTGCGCGCGAGAAGGGTCTCGACTTGTCTCGTTGGGGCCATGCGACGAACGTGTTTGTGCGACTCACAAGTCATACCTTACCTTTGCGTCCGTGCGTCCTTGTGCGTTTGGCGCACTCTACCCGTTTGTGGGATCCTATGGACTACTCCCGCTATCCCACAATGCCACAATGTTGGTCGTTTTGGCCCTCCATTTAAGTGTCCAGGTTCACGGGAAATCAATGCACCTCGTACACACCGGCGTCCAGGTTCATGACCGAATCAATACACCTCATCGAAAGCTAAAGCGTCCAGTATATTAGGACGGAGGGAGTATATAATTTAAATAAACAAAGCAATTAGAGTGCAATTTAGTTATGGTTGTTTCTATTTATAAGCATATTATAAGAATCCCATCAAATGGTTTGGTTATTTCTGCTTCTTCTAATGAACGTTTTGAAATTTTGAACTAGCAAAATCAGATCCCTTTCTTTGATTCTTTTCTCCGGTGCTCCTCTCTAGTGCTGTTTGGGCGGGAGTCGAGACGCGCGGAGGAGCAAGGACAGGGTGCGAAGTGGGCGCGGGTCACCGCCGCACAGAACGGATGGAGCCGGGTCGCCAAGGAACAGGCAAGGAAGCCTGATGGCTGGTGGGCGGTAGGTAGAGCCGATGCATGGAGGATTGGAGGGCCTCGCCGGCCATGGGGAAGACGAGGTATTTCCGATGACCAATTTAAGACATCCAGACTTCTGGTAACTGAATCACATGCGAATACTGGGTTTGAAAACTCAATTCCGTTAACCCAATTCATTGCCAGCATCCAAATGGACCCAAAAAGTTCCCCGCACAGGCTTGCTTTATCATAGTTGCATTGCAGAAGAAAAAGTTGCATGGCATCAGTTTCTAGTATACCTACTGAAGATGCATATGTAAGTGCTACATATATATACGACCTTCTTCAAGAGAAGCGCACGCTACACATCAGCATCAGGAAGGAATATTGTCCAAGGATCCGCCAAAGACGACATGGAGCTCGTGTCATTGTCACGAGGGAAGCTCAGTGGCACTATTTAGGGCCGCTCGTCTTCGAGGGTCCAGCACGCTCCACCATTACATCGTATAATTGTCGACCATTCTGTGTCACAGCATTGGTTGAACACCGTGGTATCGAAAAACAAACTTGGTCGACTGCGTAAAAACTGATGAACTTACGAATATCACAGGGAAGAAGTGGACTTGTCCTTCGGGCTTTGTTTGGGTCTCCTTGAAGTAAACCAAGATAGGAAACTGTGGCCACCATAGTTCCCAATTTACAAACGTTGAATACCTACGCATGTCTTGGATTATTAGATTGTGAACCTCTTATCATGATAAAGAAAACTGACAGGATGTAAAGGATTAACAGGTCTGCGTACTTCCATCGGTTCTTGCCGCCGACAAATACATTTTCACCTGACTCCTGCAGCTGGTCTCCAACTTTCACCTCCTACATGACACAAGCTTGTTAATGAACATTATGAAAAAAAAACAGGTATTTACAGCATTTCATATGCAAAGAGAACCAAATATTGAGTTCAGATAATGGACTCCTCATCATCTCCTTTTTTTAAGGAAAGGCAGGAACTTCTGGCACTCAATGTAGAGAAAGAGAATGAAGCTGTGAAGTACAAACGGTTGGGCAGAAGCCACGACGCTCTGCACCATCCTGTGAAGGGCAGCACTAAGCAGCCCTTCTAACACAACATAGGCGGTAGTGCCAAGGTGCAAGGAAGAACCACATGGTTACACAAATTGGTTCATCTACTTTTTCTCCCCAAAAAAACATTCTGTGAATGTACTCTCATCATGCAATCCAGCAAACAGTTCTAGAAGCATTTTCATGAGTTGACTGGCATGCTCTCTGATGTTAAGTTTACTCTCAAGAAAAGTGAAGGGTACGAACCAGGGCCTCATTATCAAAGACGAACCTCACTCTTGTAGTCTGCAGAGAGAGAATGCAGCAAGGCAGACATTAGAAAAAGACTGAATCATATTTAAAAACAGACACAGAGGACCTAGAATACATTAATTTCCTTTTATTGATCTTTAAGGGTGATACAATCAGGGGTGCTAAGTTGAATAAATATGTTGCTTAGCAGGAATGAGAAACACCTCAACATCTGCACAAATAATAGAAAAAAAATAGATCTTCAGTAGAGAATTTGGTTTGAACTGAAATGCTGTAATATACGCCCTCGAAAACAACACTATTTATATGCTCCATTATTTAACTTGCAGACGCTCTTCTAGAAAAGAGTAGAATTCTCTGATAATATGTCATCCTCTGGTTTAAATTTTTACAAAGAGTTGGCCTACAGAACGTTGCACCACAGAATGGGGACGAATGCCTGGTGGACTAGTGGGATAAAATCATTGATGGAGTGAGAGAACAACTTAAGAAAAGTCTTTGAGGGTTTGTCACCTAATCTAGCTAGAGTGCTTATGCTCGCCAGTGAGGATCTCTATCTTTGGAGTTTTGCCGGGGCTAGAGGCATTTCATTCCTCCTTGCCCTCATGCTGTTGTTGAACTGAGTTTTTTTTAGGTCGAGGTCGGTTTTACTTTGGGTAAAGGCGCTATTGTTGCATGTAGCTCTCTCTAGAGTGAGTGTGTTTCTGTACGGGTTCTCACACCTTTTTCTCTTCTTAATATAATGATACACAGGTCTCTTCAATGTTTGAGGAAAAAAGATAATATGCTATCCATATGCTCCATGAGCTAACTTACAGATGCTATTGCATAAAAGAATAGAATCCTCTGATGATATGTAATAATCATCAACTCAAACAGATGTTCTGAACTCCAAAAGCAGCTGGTTAGGGTATGCTGACCTGGAACAAAAGAAGAAGCCCCAGCAGTCCTACAGGTGCAGCAGCTAGAAGATTGTCTGCATATGCAAAAGCACTAGCAATCCCTACATTTTGGACAATAGCTGTTATTAAATACCTTAATAACCATGCTAAACCCATGCCATCTTCTTCTATTGATGTAAAATTACATGTTACGAGATGTTCTACTTACTAACTTTAGAGCTCACCAAGTATAGCAATTGGTAACCTATAGTCGGGGTCCGGGACAACTGTTTCTTTGGCCGTTGACTTCTTCCTTCCAAGCTAGAAAGAAGGATACCCGATCAAACAAGTTGCAAACTAAATTGATTTGTAAAGAACGATCTTGTAACATAATTTCTTTGTAGCAAATTGACTTGTAAAGAACGATCTTGTAACATAATTTCTATGTAGCAAACTTGCAATGAGTCATGGTGAAATTTTACTTTTCCAGAACCCTTTATAAGAACACTCATATACTATGTGGAGTTAGTTTAATCAACAGGTGTGGCATGGATTTATATGAATATGAAGTTTGAAAAGGAGACTAGAAATATGCATATCAGGTCAAGCAGTGTAACAGTGATTTTTCCACTGATTTTGCTCAAAATCATAGGGGCAGCTGACCCCAATAAAGGGGCCTACTCCGTCCCTGTTATAGAGTACATAGACAACCAGTGAGATAGAGACAGAGAATATGCAAGGTTAAGATATGCTTAAAATTTCCATTTTCTCCTTTGAATTTTGTAATGCACAGATCATCACTCATTTCCTTTGCTTTTATGATATACTGCTAATAACAAGAAATTAACCATTAAGTGAACATGCCTAGCCCTTTTGTATCACTGAACAACCTAGATCATGCAAATGACATTTTATAAAGCAAATCACACTAGAAGAGGAGGTACTGAGAAATGGAGGCTGCACTAAGAATTTTGCTGACCAACCACAGATACTATCGCCATTCGTCGCTGTTGCTCCCGATCATGAACCCTACTCATGTAGCCCTTGCCTAGCACATTTACAGTGCTCGGTGATATACTAGCCGAAGCCACTCCATACGAAATCACATCTCTAGCTGCAGGATTCAAAACAAACCAAATCATAAGCTGGAACTGCATCCCAATCGAAATTATTTTTTTCTCTGCTAACCAATTTACAGCTTCCTTTTTAACTAAAACCAATTACAACTTCTCTCACAGCACTAATCCTCAAGACTCGATGGACGCAGCAGATGCATAAGATATGCAGGCTTTTGCCAGAAATGATAGCCACCGCTCGCTACTACTATGCACTATGCTATGCTGAACAAATTGCACGAGCTTAGCACATATTCATCAGTACCCAAAGGGAGCATGCCATTTGTTGCGTAGCTAAATCAGCCGGGGTCCGGGGACTCTGAAGCTGAAATTCCGTCTACGCTGGAATTGGAAACAGTACCAGGACGGCGAGGCGAGGAGCGGATCGGGTGAGAGTGAGAGAGGAGATCGTGGAGGGAAGGAGCAGTTTACCTCTGGCCGGAGCTCCGAGGAGGAGGGGAGAGGATAACGAAAGAGTGGTAGCCATGGCTCCGCCGGCTTCTGCTCTCCACCCTCTTTCAGGCTACGGCTCCGCGATTGTGCCGCCCTCCTGCCCGCACGGCGGCACCAAGCGGCAAGCGCTGTCCGTGTGCCGCCCCTGGTTTGCCACGTGCACCGCCCCGGGCTAGGCTGTTTTTGTGGGCCGGATCACGTCTTCCTTTAGGTTTCGGTGGGCTAACAGGCTAACTGCCCGGTGGTTCTACTTCTTCTCCCGGGAGGCCACCCCGTTCGTTTGAGCCAAATCAGCGATCATCCGGCAGTGTTTTTCTCTCATAATAAATCAGCAAACAGTATTTTCAGCCATAATAAACCAGCGAAACAAACAGGCTGCAGGATACTTGCAGGACCATATTTTCCCTTTTTATTAGCCTTGCAACGAATTCATTATATTATAGTATAAGAATATTCATATTATCGATAGATGTGAGTTATTCTAACTCGTATGAACGTAGGTCATGAGTCCGATTCACATACGAGATACGTAGAGGGCGACCCAATATGTATTAAAATTCAGAAGTGCTAGCGCCCAAACGTCCGAACGAACGCCCATGCCTGCACTCCGTTTTGTGCGCCTCACGCAGAGCCCACGCCGCCCAAACGTCACCAGCGTCAAGAAGAGGGGGAAGCGGTGGTGCCCACCTGTGCCTCTGATTTGGAAGGACATGCAGTGTGCTCCGGCCACGGCGTCGTATCGGATGGCCAGCCAACGTCGGGATGAGGAGACATCGAGACAATGCAGATGAAGGCGAGGAGAAAGATGCAACACCTGATCTACTTTTGAACAACTAGATGCAACACTCGCAACATATGTCTGAAGACAGATGAAATACTTGAAACATGCGTCTAAAACTCTTGTAAAAACACCTAGAAAATAGTTGAAAAAATCATTGTAAAGCATATGCAACATCCAGATAAAAACACTTGCAATATGTATGAAACATAGGTAACATCCAGATAAACACACTTGAAACATACGTCTAAAAAACATATTAACATTGGGAATAGAAGCTTGCAACATACGTGTGCAACCATTTCAACATAATATGCAATATCCCAATCTACTTTTATACCATATGAAACACTTGACCTATGAAACATCTGAAACACTTGAAACATATACTTGCAATATCCGTCACCCTTCTTCCGTATGATACAGCGCAGAGCGGAGGAACGACCGATTCTAGGCAGCCGAGGGTCAAGGATGGGGGTGTGGCCCAGCAACGCGCTAGCTGGGCCTGCGCCTGGTTTAGGCCCGGCCAGCGACGGTCGGGGCTTGCGTGGCTACTACTGGTGGGCACGGGCAGGCGGGGCCGCGGGGGAGGAAGAGGTAGTAGTGGAAGGCGGTCAGCGGCAACCAACGAAAGAGAAAGGCAAGCACGGCACCGCCAACCACAAACGCCGACCCTAGTGCCACGTTGGGGAGACGAGCAGCGGTGCTTTTTTACATAGACGAGCTGCAGTTTGGGAGAGAAAAGGTAAAAACTGTTGGACCGTCTGTATAGGTTAGGATCCAATTAAAATAGTGTCTGAAAGGAAGGAAACTGCTCGGACGCCCACACAGGAGCATTTTCAATTAAAATCAGATTTTGTATTCATCATCGCGAGATTTGAGTCCTAACTCGTACTGTGGTGTTTAAACATGTTCGATTAGACTTTGAAAAACAACTGTGCAGAAAAAACCTTGACATTTATATTATTTTAAAATGGGGAATGATAATAAATGGGTCATTGTTAGATAAAACAAAACGTACATCATTAAGATTTTCTTAAATACCTAAAACACCATTTGGATTTAAAGAACACTTCCAACTTTGACTATCAATGTCTAAAACACCATATATAGTGATGAAAGCGGACGGAAACGAACGGAAAATCGCTCTACCGTTTTCATTTTCATATTTTTAAACGGAAACAGGAGCGGGAGCCGGACAGCCGGGAACGAAAACGGTAGCTGGATAAACGGTAATACGAAAACGGGTAAATACGGTCGGAAAATAGACGGAAACGAACGATAAGCGGAAACTTAAGCCGGAATATGTACGCCGCATATAAAATATATACTGCCCAGTGTCCACACATAAATACGCTCGTAGATGAATGAATTATCAGATGATGAAAGGGCGGATACTGGCACACTGCTGTGCACTCTACCAAAACAAAAAGATGATGACTTTAATATATATATATGACATGTCCACACAGATGAAAAGAAAAATAAAAGCAACTCAGGCATGTACTTTCATGGCCCAACTGGCCCAACATCTTAAAAAAAAACAGGCCCAACAGGCCCATCCCGTATTGAAGAAAAACGAGACGAAAAACGGGATATCCCGGTTAAAAACGGGATACCGCAAATACGGACGGACAAATGCTCTACCGTTTTCGGTCCCGTCTCTGTTTACTCCGTCTCATTTTCGGTCCCGTTTCCGTTTATCCCGGAAAAAACGAAAACGGACAGGAAAAAATGGTATACGATTACGGACGAAACAGGATTCATCCCGTCCGTTTTCATCCTTGACCATATAGATTAAAAACATATGATAAGGCTAACAGATTCATAGTGAAAGCATACTTTTATTATATGTAACGGTTCTTATTTGATGTTATTTTTGAAAACATTAAACCAGTCTCAGTAGGAGTTTTACGAGAGTTTCATTTGCATCTAATAGTTTGCCATATATGCATTTTTTATGACATGGCAATGTTTTAGTGATGAGAGAGAATAAATGAGTTTTTATAGGGATGAAACTCTCTTGACACGATTACCAAGTCTCTTTGAGTCTTAGAATTTAATGTCTATGAAACTATGAAATGAAACTTTACATTGAGATTGGATGCTTTATTCAAGTTTCATTTCATTTTGTATGACATGACAGTCTTGAAAGTAACACATTGAAACTGTCCACTGAGACTAGTACGTGTTGAAGTGTTATATCCGGAGGCTGTGTTGATGTTCTAATGGACTTGAATCGTATAGAAAGTAAAATGAGCCTAATCATTGTACCGTTAGCAGCAAATATCCATGTGTTTAGTAGACTTATTTCGGAATGTCCTGAACTTCTGTATTACTTCTCCTAGTTAGTGCATGCCTTTCAAAGGTAAAATGTAACTTCTATCCCCATAAATCTTCATATAAGAATCATTATTCATCAACCAATAAATGTCATAAAAATTTGAGTTATGAAAGACAAATGCACTATTAAGTGACGTGGTTGGTCTGAGTAGATGGGGATTCAAGTTTTT
>CM039593.1:22164223-22244547 GCA_022457205.1 Saccharum spontaneum | reverse complement strand
GGCTAGTACCATGTGCTCAGGTATATAACAACAATTCAAAGTTAAGTGCAGCAATTTAAAACAGTTCGAAAAAATTCATCATTGGCAAGGAGGCTGTGCTCAGTTTTATCGAAAACTCACCACAGGCAATTAACATGTGCTCAGTTATATGAGAAACACATCACAGGAACAAACATGTGCTCAGAATAATAGTCTCAGGCCCACCAGAGGAATGGCAACAAGAGGAATTTACAACAGTTCAGAATAACATGTTCAAATTAATGGTAGGGGACACATGACCACTGCCAAGGCAACAAATACACATACTAGCATAAGGTAGGTTGACCCAAAGAGGAATGCATGTGTATAGTGGCATATCTAAGTCACTAACAGGCTACAGTTAGCCATAGTTAGTAGAGAGTAGCAGTTTAACTGCACAAAAAATTACAGGATCAAGTCAACTGCACATAGATGGGGTTAGCCCACTGCACAACCAAGGCCACCAGAAGAAGAAAGTTATGCACAAAAAAAGCCACCAGAGAAGACCAGATGCATCCACCAGGAGAGGGCAACCACTGCACCAAACCATACACACAAAATACCACCAGGAGAGGGCAGACACTGCACACAAAAGATGGATCAACCATAATGACCAGCAAGCAGGTCAGACGTAGTAGTGCTTGGCCAAGAAGGTTCTCAGCCATAAAACACGATGAGCTGCATTCATCTTCACAAAAGCAGATCCCTGGGCCTTGTTATCAAGAAGGTGCCCATATGCACACAACAGTGCCTCATCAGTGAACCAGGCATGAACATGACAGCATCATACAGATCTGGGTGGGAATCCTCAACCTTGGTCTCACGAATAGCATCAGCAACATTGTTCACTGCTTCAGTCATCCCAGTGAACAGGATAACATCCTCCTCAGACAACACTGACCTCTTCCTCTTACCTCTAACACCTGGTTCTGACTTACCTGCCTCAGCTCCCTCAATCTTGCCACCCCTGGTATCCTCAGATGCATCAATCTTCATTGAGCTTTCAGCAAAGTCAGAGGGAGTGCCAAGAGGCTCACTGGACCCCATAGCATATTTACCTGTTGCCTAGCCATTGCCAAAGATGATCTGCATCTGCTTGTAGTGCTGAATGGGCTTGTTAAGGTACTCAGCATCCTTGGGGTGTGCCTGTAAGGACAACAAATTGAGTTAGTATCAGTTTTACACATTGTCAGGTTCTATGCAATAACATGAAAAAAGATGCAAAACCAATACCTTGATGTGGCCATTGTAGTGCTCTTCAAGCACAATCATGGAATGGTGCTCATTCCACAAAGCACCACTAAGCTCCCTTAGTTTGGAGATCCTAACCCATTTCACCCTCCACTTCCTCAAGTGGTTGTAGATCTATGTACCAGTCACATCACTCCCACTAAATTTCTGAAGTGCCTTAGCAACCTGGTTGAGGTGAACCTCTTTGAATCCTTTGTCAGTCCTCACACCAGATTCAATCAACTGGCACATACGGCGAAGGACAAAACCAGAGCTCACATCTGTCCACCTCATAGCAGTCCTTTGAGCACACTAGCAGCCCCAGGTGCATCAGCCCCAGGTGCAACACCAGCCCCAGCAGGCAGCCCAGCCCCAGCAGCAACACCAGCCCCAGCAGGCTGTCCAGCCCCAGCAGCAACACCAGTCCCAGCAGGCAGTCCAGCCCCAACAGGCACATCGAGCCCAGGGAACACAAGCTCATCAGGTGCAAGCATGTTATTAAGGTTCATGTCCTCAGCCATACCCTAAGTTAGTTGGTAGCACACCCCACTCAGATTGTAATAGGAGCAAATAATCATCATAGCACATGTCTATAGCCTCAGGCAAATTAGAATAAGAAACAAACATCATTGCACATGCCTCCAGCCTCAGTTAAATCAGGATATGAAAAAACATCATTGCACATGCCTCCAGCCTCAGTTAAATCAGAATAATAAAAATCATCATTGCTCATGTCCAAAGCCTCAGGTCTAGTGTAGTATCAAAAAATAAATCATCATAGCATATGTCCAATGCCTCATGTCAAGTGTAGTATCAAAAAATAAATCATCATAGCATATGTCCAATGCCTCATGTCAAGTGTAGATCAAAAAATAAATCATCATAGCACATTGTTCAATGTCTCAACTCATATGACAAACATTGTTCAACATAGACAGAACAGTAGCAGTTGTTTTTATTCAGTACAACACTAGCAAATAGAGAGGAGTACATAGAACAAAAACACTAAAGTGCAGACTAGATGCGAGAGTTTCCCCTGTTTGCCCACATGTGATTAGCAATTTCATCCCTAGTTTGAGCCCAAATAGCATTGTCATCCAAATGCAACCCATGGCCATCAGTTGGGTTGTTGTTGGGCACCCAAGAGAACTCAGCAGGAACTACCTCATCCACCCCATGGCCAAGGATCCAATTATGCAATATGCAACAAGCAAGTACTAACTTTACTTGTGTCTTGAAGGGATGGAATGGTTTATTGTCAAGGATACGAAAACGATTCTTCAAAGCCCCAAAAGCCCTTTCAACAGTTACTCTTAAACTTGAATGCCTTAAATTAAACAATTCTCTTGGGTTGGTTGGGTAGTTCCTCCTACTATACTCTTTCAAATGGTACCTAGTGCCACGATAAGGAGGGAGAAATCCAGGACAGCAAGCATATCCAGCATCTACTAGGTAAAATTTCCCTAAAACAAGTACACACATATTAGGTTCAGTGTTATATATTTATAGATTTTATGTAGCTACTTAATGTAGTTGATTACCTGGTGGAACCCTTAACCCATCCTCCCTCTCTAGTGCATCAGCGAGGATGGTAGCATCATGTGTTGAACCCTCCCAGCCGGCCAACACGTAGGTAAATTTCAAATCAAAGTCAACAGCAGCAAGAACATTTTGGGTGGGTAGGGCTTCCTACCCCTAAATGCTGCTTGTATCCTTGCTAGGACTCTAGCATGGATATGAGTTCCATCTATTGCCCCAACACAATCCTACATCCAAACCCAACATTTATTTGTTACTATATATTTATCCAAATATGCAAGAACATCCTACAAACTTTATGGCTTGTTCATTACCTTCAAATATGGGTACCATCTTGGGCTATTGCTTATCTTAAGTGGTGTCTCATTAGATGGAGCTTTAATCATGTCCTGCCTTAGTTCACCAATAGCATACAAGACCTCTTTGAAATATCTATGCACTATCTCTATAGACCTCCTCCAGTTTTGGTGAATAACTCTAAAGCGTTGATTATGGCCAACAATATGAAGAAACATAGCTACTTGCTCTTCTACACAACTATGTAAGCTATCTGTGAGCAAGTTTCTTTGTCTAAGCAGGTGGCATAGCCTAAAAAAAGGTGCTCTTCTCATACGGAGCATGTTGACACACTCAACATCATTGCAGTTGTAAATTAAATCCAAGTTTTTTTGCCTTTCCTCATCCATGATTCTCAAAGGACCGTAACTGATCTGAGGCCTTGAATCATGTTGCATTCTAAGCCTACTGAAAAACAGTGCATACATAGCAGTGATAAGAGCAGCGGCTCGAGCAATTAACAATCGTCGCTGGTCCTCCAAAGCCATCTACCAAAGCAACAAAGGTGCAATGAACACAACAGAGCTATGAAAATAAGGGTGTGTTTGTTTCCTAGACATATAAACAACAGTAATGCTTACTGTTCAATCTTTAGTACTACATGAAACACATCATTGACATTGAACAATTGCTCAGATATACTGAAAACAAACATGCAAGGCATGGACAAAAATCTTTGGCAATAGACAATGCTCAGATTTATTGGAAGGAAACTAGAAAATCATGGGACAATCATCATTGGCATTGGACAAACGCTTAGATCAAAACAACATCATTATTGACTTGGACATGAGCTCAGAAGTATATTTCATTCACAGATCTAGAAATACACAGACAACACCGAAATCATCCATGAAGCACTACCGCAGTAATTAGAATAGGGGCGGTTGAAGAAAGGGGGATTGCTTATACCGCACAGATCTCCTGATAGCACCCCAATCAAAAGCAGATGAACAAACAAGGGACGATAGATCTGGTGTGCCTGCATCAAGTATGAGATGAAATCAGTAGGAATCGATCTGTTCCCCAAAAAACTAGGGTTACAAGAAGAAAGAAATAGAGGGAGAGACGCTGGGGAACCAGATTCACTTGCCTGTGCACGTGCTTAGATCTACAACGACGGAGGCTGCAAAACAACGACGGAGGAAAGGGATTAGGCTGGCTTGAATCGATCAAGAACGACACAAAAAAATAGGAGCAGAAAGGAGGAGATGAACACCTGCTGTTGGAGCTGAACGAATGATGAGCAACCAAGAAGGAAGGCGGCGGGGAAGGGGATATATACGCGGTGAATGGCGGGAAAAGGAGCGGTAACCCCAGCGAGATGGCGCGAGCTCCCGCCGGCCAATTTTTCGCCGCGCGCACGACGGCAGCTGCACCTTGCGAGCCAGGCCCTCTGGAAACGCTCGCGCGCACGACGGCAGCTGCACCTTGCGAGCCAGGCCCTCTGGAAACGCTCGCCTCCCACGTTTCTGCGGAGCCTGGCCGAGGAACTCCTTTTGCACGAGCGGAGCCTGGCTGGGAGGGTGGTCCAGGAAACCAATCAGGCGTCCACTGCATCCTGCGGGCCTGGCTCACCCATATGCAGGCATCAAACACTCCTTAGGCGCTCTCCAAGTTGAGCATCTATCTGCAGCCTCGCCATATCTTGTACAGTGGACGCTTCGTACTCGAGCTTGGTTGGGAATAAACGGGATGTATGATGACACTCTACTCACGCCGTCCAGGCCAGGACAAAGGGAATGATTGATCTATGATATTTTTTTTTAAAAAAAGGATTTAGTTTAAGTCTGCACTAAATCCATAGGATTTGGATCAAACTCACCTTTCCAAACAAAACTTGTAGGAGCCAAAACAAAAGCAGATAATTTTAATATGAAGCACTCAAGAGAAGAACACGGAGTGCTTACTGAAACAGATGAATTAGAGCAACTCCAACAGTCAGCATATCTCGCTCTCTATTTGTAAAACTGGGGGAAAACAAACTCCAACAGCCTCGCCATCTGCATCCGTAAAATGTAGAGTAAGCTAATCCGTGATTTTCGGTCGGCAAATGAAGCGACCCAACTTCGCTCGCCATCAGACGTACCCGCGCTCGTGGTCTCCTTTTTTTTTTTTTTTTTTTTTTTTGCCTTTGCATCTCCATGGAATAGTACCTTTTGTTGCTGCATTCAATTCTCACTCAAGGACGGCACTGGTGAGGTGACCGCTGTTTTACTTGTGTCAGGCATGTCGTGACGTTGATCTGTTGCTGAAGCCAAAAGAAAAGAAAAAGAAAAAAGAAACCATACAGATGACTTGGTTGTTTTACACACCCTACCGGCTACCGGCACACATTTTGAAGCCTGAAAACCATGGATCCAACTAAAATTATAGTCAAATAAGTAATGACACGGTGACCTTGAAAAATGAAGAGTCTGATTTAAAGAATAAGTAATGACACGGTGACCTTGAAAAATGAAGAGTCTGATTTAAAGAATCTGCTGCAGACCATATCTATTTTGAGAGTCATATTATCTTAGAGAGTTAGTTTAGGGATCTAAATTTACCTATTCCCTTGAAGATGCTCTTACGGAGTCTTTTTTTACCTTTAGTAACTTTTTACTCTTGGTACTGGTAACCTCGGTGGTGTTCATTCTTCACCGAATTGGAGTACATACATATAGAATGAACTTTTTAACATCCTATGAAAAGTTTTCCTTATTATTAGAGAAAAAAAAAGAGTTCCTCTGATGGGCTGGGAGTTTTGACCACTGTGGGTTCCCATGAACCTTGCTCGAAACGAGGTGAGAAAGTTCAAGGGAATGCGGCAGACGATTTCCACAATACTTGACACCAAACGGATCAATGGCAGAGCAAGTTGCAGTGCAAGTCCCGAGTACAATCAATTGCACTCGCATTATATGATCGCCGCAATTGGATTTAACCCAAAGTCACATGAAGCACTCTTCACATCAGAAACTAGTAGCTTAATGCCAGTGAGACAGCCGAAAGGCAATCATGCCTGCAGCAGCCCATTGCCGCCATCATCTCCAGCTCGGTGCCTCTGCGCAAGCAGGTACTTCTCGAACTCCTTCAGGTAGTCTAAGAGCAACACGCAGGAGAAGAGAAGGAATCCGCCAAAGTAGTTGCTGCCACCTCCGCCGCCTCCACCACCACCCCCACCTTTGCCAAAACGGAATGGAGGGAACCCACCACTCCCGTCATCCAGTTTTGGCCCCTGGACTTTCCCTGGAACAGTTATAAATAACACAGGTAAAATTAAGCAAATGTCATGAGTTCGACTCCTGTCTTTGAGCAACATCAGTTACCTCATTACCTGCTTCAAAGACAAGAAAAAAAATTGATTCAATTATATGTAGTATGAGAATTCTTTTAACCTTTCTTATCACGTTGCATAGTTGCACTTGAAGATTTCTTTTGGACGCTTTGTGTTTGAGTAGCGTTGCATTTCACAATCTGTAGTAAACAGTTGTCACAGGAGATGTGATTAAACAAAGGATCTCACAGTGAAATAGATCATAGACAATATAAGCAAGGTAGCATTTTTCACATTCAGTTTTGAATTTCACAAACAGATGGTTACCATTACAAGTAACAAGATACAGTGCAAATCTAGATTTACTATACACCTACCAATTCACACAGCTGATGGTTTACTATATAATTCTTGGAATCTTGGTATAATGGTATCTAACAAATTATGCACATCGAAGACATGTAATTTGTCTAGAAACATCGTAAATCCATAATGTATGCGACAAAACTTGTATAATTACCATAGCTGATGATTTAACATAATTTTGTATTAATATATGGAGACAATGAAAACACGTTTTTAAGATACACAGAAGTTCCACTATGCAAAAGTCTGTATCATGCTTATAGATTCGAACATATGCGTTGATATGCAGCCTGATTTTGTGATTAGTTCTCAACTCCTTAAGCTTGAATTTACATGTACTAAGATCCAAATTGAGAAATACGCTTACTCTCAATGTTGCTTTAGCAGATACTTTCTGACCAAATGAGATGTGATTAACTTTAGGCTGTTGAAGTTTCAAGCCTAGCAAACAGTAAGAAATTAGGAAACATCATTCAACAATACATAGTGTAAACATTGCTATGTAAAAGAGGATCATCAAGGCCAAAACTCAGAAGGCATGTGCTGATTTGCAGACCACAGAATCCGATATTAAATGTTTCCTACCAAAGTGTATCTCAGGTACCTAACCATGCATGGATGTGCCACGGCTCGGTCCCTAAACCAAATAACCCTCAATAAGAGTTGGAACCTTTTGCCCCACTTGCACATGTCCATGGACCTAAATGTACAATTCTCAAGTTTATAGACATGTGCATTTTACTCTACATAAACCCAATGACTGTCTCATAAAAAGCAAAAGTGTGGTATCTAAAAAGATTATCTACACATGAACTTAACGATTATCTCAAAGGGAAGTGTGCTATCACAGATTAACCATGACACATCTGAATAAACTATGCATTTGATTCATCAGTTTTCGTGGCTAAGGTAGAGAGCAAAAGGCAAGAGGAACTAGGATACCAGTCAAATAAAATGCTTCGTATACTGCACCAGATACTGACACCACTGCTACTTTCTTTGGGTTCCAATGCATTTATAAGGCAGCAACTTTAAGGATAAGTTAATAAACCAATATGAAATTAACAGCAATACAATATTACAAAGTAGCAGATCATGAAGCTTTTTGAATGTGGCTAACAATGAGACAGGGGAGAGAACAAATGTTCAGAGCATGGTTTTAGGGCGGCAAGGCGAGAGACCTCCTTCCAGTCGTCTAGGCAAATAAGGCACTAGCCTAGGAGATGCCATACAAACATCTAATTCCACTCAAAACTCACAAGAAATAAAACCTTAATGTTGCCAACTCTTAGAATGAATATCATACTAGTAGCATATAAAACGGAGCAATTAGCATATAATACCACACTACCAATGTACCACTGTACTAAGCAAGTATAAAACAAAGCACAACCACTCAAGCACTACCATTCTCCTTTCTGGCTCATATAAGCAAACAACTAACAGGCAAACATCTTATATCTTCTTTAAGAAGCAAAGCATAGGAAGAGCAAGAGCAAAGGCACACATCATTTAATCTGGGCCTGGAGGGAAGGCAGGGCGAAGCTAGGAGACAGCAAAGAGCAGGACGAAGCTTGTGGTGAGCGGGGAGGCAGGGCAGAGCAATCGTCCACTAATCCTCCTCGCCCTGGGTCCTGGCGGCTGGCGCAGATGTGCAACCAGAATCAACGCATGGAGGCGCACAGCCAGAACCTCACGGTAACGCATCACATGGGAATCAATGTGTCTCAAGGGGATGCGCCGACGGGGACTTGCCATGAGCACACAGGGAAGAAGCAGAAGGCAGCAGGAACTTTGGTCTCTCCGTCTCTCTCTCTCTCTCTCTCTCTCTCTCTCTCTCTCTCTCTCTCTCTCTCTCTCTCTCGCTTCCCTATCCCTCTCTTCCTGTGCGGAAGGCAGGATGTACTGCATGTGAGTTATTTTCTTGCCGCATGACGCAAGGCCGCTCCTTTCTCACGTGTGATGCTCTTTCGCGAATAAGGTGACTGCCCACAGCCTCCTTGCCAATGCCCGGATCTCCAGACGCTTAAACAAGAAAGGCGGATGCCTAGGATGACAAGGCAGATACCATACGCGTGAATAGCTAGTATAGACGCCTAGCTGTCGCCTAGGCGACATCTTTAAAAATTAAAACCATGGTTCAGAAACATCTAATACTTTCGACACAGCCTTGGAAAACATAAGGTTGAGTGGCGAACTTTTGGTAGAGGTTTATTGATCTCATGGTTTGCTCTGCTTCTAGATGTATACTGACGAATCTACTTGTTTTCACCTGCCAAAACTTTGTTATTACAATTCTGGTTCAGCTAATCTTTTCATTTCCAATTGTAGTTCAAAATCCACAACCTCTTAATGTATCGTGACAAACAGACAAAACTCAGATTATAACAATGAAAAAAATACAAAACCATACGGAAACCCTAAATCCAATAATTACCTCCAAATCTCCTAGTTGAAGTGCCATAGATTGCAGCTCCTGGCAATGAGCATGTGCCAAGATGTGACATTGTAGATGCAAATCAATGCCTATAAAGCCCAGTAAATCACAAAATCAGTACCCATGAAAAATGAAACGCCACATTGAATGCTTCAAAATGGAATATGCATCACTGGATCATTGCCCATTGCATAGTTCATAATACATTAAACCTTTTATTTGTATTCGCTATCCAGGAAATGGAACGACCAGGATGATATTATCATATCATTGCACATAAAAAGTACAATATAAGCACATAATTGCTTTCTTTCACTTGTCAGCTATCCAGAACACAGGTTTACCCATGTATGTCCAAAAATATACCACTTTGCGGGCATCATGACAAAATATAGCATATCCTATCATATAGTATTATGAACTTATACAAACACTAAAATGATTTCAAATAAAAAAACTTATATGAATTAATCATTTGGAAAGGGTAAGGACTGAAATTTCAACTAAACGATAATACAAAGTATCATTCATTGGGCCGACCTGGTAAAGGACATGGGTGTACACATGTATGCCCGATAATTTTTGCAAAAAAAATACCCCTAAGTTAGTAGGCATAATATATGTATTACCGTTGTAATTATATATATCCTTTTCGAGGAGTTCAATCAATCTTTATAGAAAATAGTAGATCAGATCCGAATATAAATCGCCAAATAGTTTTAAGTTAGGGTTCGGGGGCTCGATTTCGTATAGCGGGGAGGGAAGAGAAGGGGTGGGCATACCTGGCGGATGCTTGTCGCCGGTGAAGCGCCCGACGATGACCTGGCGTAGGGCGGCGGCGCGGTCGCTCAGTCGTCGGCAGAGGAGTGCGCGCACGCGGGGTGAGGTTACCCGCAACGGAACCTCTCTACAGCGTGCCCACGCAGGAGAGAGAAAGGTGGAGAGACAGAAAGAAGCCGCTATTTCTGGCGAGGGCGAGAATCGCTTCACGGATTTTGAAGCCGGTCTCACACGCGTCTCGTCTCCGGGCGCGCGTTGGGACTTGGGACTGCAGAGGGTCAGAGGGCGCGGCTGCTGGCGTCCGGCGCGGCGGCGTCTTCGTCGTCCAAGCCTCTGAGGGCGCGGCTGCTGGCGCGGCGGGCGGGCGGCGGACGATGCCGCCAAACAGGACGGCGGCGGCACCCGTCAGGAGGCACCGAGGCACGAGCAGGGCGGCTGGACGGGAACTGGAGGGGAGGACCGGAGGGTTGGAGGAAGAGGACGGGGGAGGCAGCGTCGCCGCGCCGAGGACGGCTGGAGTGGATAGCGTTAGCGTGCTGTCATTTGGGCCAAATTGGGCTTAGGGTGTACTCCCTCCGTCCAACAAAACATGCAATTCTAGCACAGCACCATATTTTAGTATATCATGTTTGAACAATTATAAATAAAAAACTAAAAATAATTATAACATCAAATAAATATCATTAGATTACTTATGAAATATATTTTTATAATAAATTAATTTGGAGTCATAAATATAAATATTAGTGTCTAAAAACTTGATCAAACATGAATAGCTTTATCTGACACGTAAGCCATAGTTACTTGTTTTCTTGGACGGAGGAAGTATTTGTTTCCTGGGCTGCCAATCCGAGATTAAAGAAAAACCGAATATCTCGATCGGGAGGGATGCCGGACAAACGTTCCACTTCCGGTTACTCCATTCTATTTTCGGTCCTGTTTCTGTTTATTACAGAAACGGATGGAAAAAAAATAGTATACGATCCCGGAGAGAACAGAATTTATCCCGCCATTTTCAACCTTAAGGTGGCGCTCGGATAAAGGGATATAGGGGATGGGACAGAGATAGAGAAATGAATGAACGGTCAAGATTAAATGAGACGTAAAGAATAGATGGCTAGAATGCAATATTATTCTTTCGAGGATGGGATATTCCTATCCTGGTCCGAATCCAAACACCACCTGACCGGAAGTGAGGCTCCGTAGTCCGAAACGACGCGGCAGGCCCGAGCACGGCCCCTCCTGTTGTGCTGCGGCAGGGGAGGGGAGCCAGATTCAATAATTTTATAGAGCAACGTCACAATGTATGACTCTTCCTCAATCTCCACCCTCCAATCAAGATCCAATGAATAAATGACAACATTTCCAAACAAAAAGCTTCTAATACTTTGCAGATTACAGCAGCAGTAGGAGTGCTCACAAGTGGGGCCGAGTCAGCAGATCAGTGCGCCTGCGCACACGGAGCGCCTGGGTGGCGGTCAACGGCGATTTCTCGATGACGGCGAGGTCGACGGTGACAAGGTCGGCACCTACGTGCTCCTAGGGATGCCGCGCACACGTCTAGGGGGTTAGGTGGCCGGATTAGGGCTGGGTCCGTGCTCAGGCGCGACCATGGCGGCGCAGCGGCGGATTCATTGCTCCGGCGTTCGGCCAGCCTAACTTGGGCTCGAGACAGCACGAAGAAGCTTACCACGGCTCGGTTGGCTAGAGGCGAAAGGAATCGGACGGAGGTGGCGCAACCACGGCGAATTTCGCCGGCGAGTTAAGGTGGCCAGCGGCGAAGTTGAAAAGGGGGATGGTCACCAACGCTGGCTTAAACGGGGCGGGTGACGTTCCTGGCTTCGCCAGCTCCTTCTTGAGCCAGGCCACGCAAGCAGCTGTGTGTCCAAACGCGAGAGAGGGGCGCTAAAGCGACGACGGCCGTCGACAAGCAAGCACACTGCTGCCGGCGATGGAGCAAGGCCCCATTCAGAGACTGAACCGGCCCTGCTCCCCTCACTCGTTCTCTTGAGATCACATAGCAACTTGATCAGCTACCTTAACAAGAGTTGTTCTCTGATCTTTGATCTCCAACTTTTCTCTCTCTTATAACTAAAAAGAAAGAAAGTAAGACTACTGTTTCGTGTGACAATCGTCGCTCCGTCCCTCCCCTTGCGATACCGCGCGCTTCGTAACAGGAGGTGGAAGGGTGAAAAAAATAAAGAATAAGAAATTATTTCAGATGCAAATGTAGAAGAGAGAAATAATATATAAACGTGGAGGTGGAAGGGTGCGAAAGAAAATAAAGAATAAGAAAAGATTCCTGATGTAAAATTGTGTTCCGCTGCCAACGTGCACAGGAGGTGGAAGGGTGCGAAAAAAATAAAGAATAAGAAAGGATTCATGATGCAAATGTATAAGAAAGAAAGAATATATAAATGTGGAGGTGGAAGAGTAAAAAATAAGAAAGGACTCTTGATGTAAAATTATCTTCCTAAGCCCAAACTCTCTACCTGTTCCCCGTGCTATCCCCTGCCACTCACCCTGATCCCCCAATCGGCACCAATCAACACTAAGTAGAACGACCTCAGGTAGGCAGCGACGGCTACATGGAAACCCTAGCCGCCACCGCACTCCAGTCGTCGTCGTGCACAGGTCCAAGGGAAGCAGCGGCAAGTTCACGTCCTCCCTCCGGCTGCCGCAGGGGCGTCCTGCCTCCCAGAGCACCGGCCGCCACAGGTCCCCAAGGCGCCCCCGTGGCCATCCAGGTCAGCCCCCGGCAACTCAGGCGTCCCGCGCGGTCACTGCCGGCAGCCGCAGACCCTAGGCCCGCCCTCACGGAGGAGTACGGCCTTCACCGACGATGAGGCGGAGAACGGATCGTAGAAGAGCGACGGCGACGAGCCCAAGGCCAAGCGCTGGTACGTATTAACTTTGATCCCTTTCAAGATTATCATGCGTACATGTGCACACCCATATCATTACTGCACACGTACCCATGTCCCTTTCAAGATAGTACATGTGCACACCCATGTCACAATTTGCTTACCTGCTGATTTCAGAACTTGGCACTAGGGGCATGCTGATGTTGAAATTGACTACATATTCAGATCTCTAATTATTTACCTGATACTTTGATTGCTGATTTCATGGTGTTGAAGTGCTGCTATTTTTGTGAATAAAACACATGTTTGCTGAAGTAACATACGTTTGCTATTTTTGTGAATAAAGCACATGTTTGCTGAAGTAAACAAACTCAGCAACATGAAATTTGGTATTTATGATATCTTAGCCGCACTAATCTCTGTCCTTTATACTCTTTTGATTTGGTATTTATGATATCTTCTAATATCCACACTAATTTTTGGCCTCTCAATCATAACCAGAGACCTATTCTTAGTTTTCATTACATGTCTATCTGGACAGGTGGTAATAGAAAATATAATTTTGGGGCTTTTTTAATGGGATGGTGGAAATCCATGTAGAAGTATTATTTGGACGCCTTTCCCGCATAATGTTCCTACCTACTTTTGTCAAAAATTGGTCAAGTTCATTGACTCCCAGAGGTATCATCGATGTTAGTGATTTTGTGTAGGTGAGATACATGCTATAAGGTGATATTTCTTTCCAAATCCACCGGGGCACAAAACTTGATGAATTGGAATTATAAGCTACAATACAAGGTTTGTGATTTTTTTTCTTTTGCAGAAGATCTGTGTTTATCGTGTGATCTAATTGTGTACTCTTCCTTCAGAACATTTGTAACTAATGTCACTAGCCTTGTACCATTACTGTTGCCAGTCCTGTCCATTAAGATTGCCGTAGTTGGTAGTGTTTTTATTGTCATGCATGTAGAAGACAGAAAAGACGCTCTCTGTTGGTCTATTTATACATAGAATTTGGCTCTTTATATATGGGAGTAGGTATGATTCTACACACAAACATGGTCATTCTCCATTATCCATAAATAAGTTTCGTCTTTTGCATGTCAACTGTTAGTTTTTGTCATCTGGAAAGTAGCATTAGAGATCCTCATGATCTTGAGCATCTTCATTGAACCTACAGAGAAGCTATCCTGATTTTCAGTAGTACAGAGGATCAGATAACCTTATTAGTTAGTGCCTGCAACATTATAGTGTTATTATTTTGCTACTTTTTGAGATTAGTTTATTCTATTACTTTTCTGATGAGATTTCTTTTGCTATTTGTGTTCAGGTTTTTGTCGAGCACTGTTCCCTATCACTGACAAAAACTGAACTGTTGGTGGTATTCTTTCCTATCCAGCAAGATCATTGAATCATCATGATAATCTCAATATGATAGAGAGAAGTGGTTACATTAGCATGTATTCTTGTTCAATCTGAACTGTGCCTATACATACAACGTGCTCTCATGGATGGCAAGAGGATATGGAGAACAAGCCGAGGAACCTCGAATGCGACTATGCAAGTATGTATTTTCTTTGAGTCAATTTTGGATGTTATATTGCTTCCTGGTATGCTGTTTCCCTCCTTTCCTCATTGCTGCTATTGTAGCTATTGTTTTTTAGGCAACCTAGGGGGGGTGGGGGGATCCCCACCTGGAATTAATATTAAGATCCTTGCCTTGTCGCCTAATGCGGATGTATAAGAGGAGGCCAAAAAGATGGAAAAGAAAAATACTAAAAAGAATGCTAAGGGAAAAAAGAATGTGTCTAATAAAAAAGTTAAGGATAACAAGACCCCAATACTGGATGGACATAAATAATACTGTATTTAAGGAGGTTCTAACGCCATAGGCGAGGTAATAGAACATTACTAACTTATACAATGCATTTTTCTCATTCAATATATATTATACAAATATTATTTCACTAACGTTATATTAGTTGCCGTTCCTAGGCATTTTTAAATGTTTATCAGACTCTACACGGAGATATTGTATACACACTACATGCCGACTGAAAAATCATTCGTACATGTTAGATTTACATTTCAAGAACAGTGTCGTGTAACACTTTATATTTACTCGAAGATTATATTTAAGTTTCTATATATGGCCGTTTGTGCATGGTGTTCTTCTTGATGTCGCGCTCTCCGTGACTGCGATGCCACGCTCTCCGTGGCTCTGTTAATTTCATAAACTTTGTTTTTTTAGATTAAATGTCACTCTAACGTTGGTATTTAATTTTTACAGTATTGTTATCTTATCGTGCGATCCGTGTGTTTTTAATACAAAATGTTAGGTATCCCGTAGCAACGCACGGGCATGCTACCCAGTAAGGATCTAAAGCAAAAGATCAAAGGTTTGGGAGTTCAACGGCTCCCAAGTTTGGGAAAACACACTGAATCAACTAAAACTGATGATGGTCCTCAACCTGTATCACTTCTCCGGTTCTACTTTGTGCTTGCCTCCCCCTGTCGGTGCATGCTCGTGTTCCTGGACGACATGCGCCAGTGGGCGCGTCCAGCATCCTGTCGGCGGCTAGGCCGACCATCGTGCCGTCATGGGCTCGCTCCTGGGCGAGGTGATGGCGTCAGAGACTCCGAGGTGTAAGGCAGGGGAGGAGCGTGTATGGACACAGACAGCAGTAGAGCGGGGAATGGCGGCGGCGCCGCCTGCGCCAGTACGCATCGCGCCTCGCGTGCTCCGCAGCCTAGACTGAAAATGGCTAAGTGTGGGATGCGTTTTTGCTTCAAACCACTGAGTGTGTTGGATCTTGAATGGACGCACGAGATGAAAGCACTGGTGGAGCTAGGGGGGCTGGCAGGGGCCATGCCCCCCCACATCACAGCAAACATTTTATATGTAATATATAATTTAATAATCTATATTAGAAAGATATAATAAAAGTTTTGTTATATATTTTTTGATGACTTTTCGATAACAAAATCACACAAATTTGCATTTTATCTTTGGATGAGCCCATCTACGATGCAAAAATCCAAATAAATAAGCTACACTCAGTTATTTTATGGTTGAAACTCTTCGATTGGCCCCCCTGTCGATAATTTCTGGCTCCGCCACTGGATGAAAGAAAAGTTAAGACATGACTTTGTTTAGCCTGCTCCCATCAAGCCAACCGTTGGTTTTTTTTTTGAGTATTTCGAAGCTAAGAAGCAACCTTTGTTTTCAGAGTTAGTCTGGAAGAGTATGGAGATACTCTACCAGATGATCAGTGGTATGGCACAAAATTGGATAATTTTGTGTCCAGTGGAAAAGTAGGATCGACCGAGGGAAGTCACTGTCGAGCTCAGGACGCAAACGAGGATGATGCAATGGCTTCCTGCTGGGTGACGGCGAAGAAACAGTTTGCTGGTTCTATGATGGCGTCTCGTGCTGACTTCAATGAAGACATGCTCAAGACTTTACCTCACAGCTGGAGGGTGCCGCTGAAGATCTAGTCGGTGTTGATGTGTGTGTTTAGTGCTGTTTTTTTTTAAAAGTTCTGGAGAGGGTTGGTTTGCTTACGTGAGTTATGGAGAGAGATGGTTTCGTCCTGCGGTGTTCTAAACGGGTTACTCAAGATTCTCATGTGGAATGCCACCTGTTATGCTGTAATGTTTGACCTTGCCTTTGATCTAATGATGAAAGATGGGGACCTCTAGCCCTAAAACTCTAAAAAATATATAATCCAAACACTATTTGTATCATTATTATGATATTACAACTGTATTTATGAAAAATGCAATATCATTGCTTGCCTATCCAAATTGTTGGTGATACGCGGTGATGATAGTGACAACACCGCCGAAAAAATGTTGCACCAGTGGTGATGGACAAGACATCAATGCTGGATCAAAGTAAAGCACAGCGGTGATGGATAAGACATCACCATGAAACTCAAGCGCGGCGGTGATGGACAAGACATCACCACCGAATGGTACGCTAGATCAATGTTGATGTTGCCATTGACACTGTTGTCAAACGCCGAGGGGCTATGGTGGTACCTACATCAACGTCGGATCATAAGCCAGACCGATATTGATCTATCATCACCGCCAGACCGATTGCCAAACTGTCGGTGGTATTCCACCGATTGTCGTCAGATCGAACCCCCACGCGGCAATGATGGTAACAACAGCTATGCTGGATTGAACTCCGATCCTGCGGTGATGAATAAAACCACCGCCGATTTCGAACTTGTGATGATAATTGAGGCTATCACCGACGACTTCCACTAACGACGACTATAATCGGCATTGAAGGGGGATTTAGAACATGTTGATTAACATTTCTATATTAGAATATGGACATGATTTCTAGTTATTAGTATTAAAAACCATCATCGTTCTTATATCGGGCTTGCTAGCGCTTGGATGTCCGGATGAACAGGGCGTCCGGACACCCGCGCCTGTAGTATTTTTCCCGTGCTGTTTCGCGCGCCCAGGCAGAGCCCGCGCTGCCCTGAACATCATCAACATCGAGAAGAGGGGCAAGGGCGGCGGATGCCGAGCCGGTACCGGGAGGAGACACCGAGGCGAGACAACAGAATGCGATAAGGGAGTTGCAACAACCGATCTACTTTTGAAGCGTTTAGATGCAACACTTACAACATACATCTGAAGGCAGATGAAACACTTGAAACATGCATTTAAAACACTTACAAAAACACCTGAAAAACACTTGAAATAGTTGCAAAAACATACGCAACATCTAGATAAAAGCACTTGCAACATATGTGTGAAACATATACAACATCCAAATAAACACACTTGCAACGTATGTCTGAAAAATAGATAAAACATTGGGAACAGAAGCTTGCAACACTTGAAACAGTTGTAAAAACATACGCAACATCTAGATAAATTGGGAACAGAAGCTTGCAATATACCTATACAACTGTTGCAACATATGCAGCATCTCGATCTACTTTTGCAATATCCATATGAAATATTTACAACATACGTATGAAACATCTGAAACACTTAGATTTGCAACATGCGTTTTTCATCCTTCTTCCGTACGACGCAGTGGACAGGGCGTCTAGTTTTTTTATTTAAGGAGAAGCCGTCCGGACGGACGCCCTGAAGCATTATTATCGTCTGGACACTAGATGTCAATGGTCAACCTACTACTACTATATATATGCTGTAGGCATCTATAAAACCTTCAGCTGACAAAATAGTTGATACGAATGTTTAGGAGACATCTGCGACAAAATCTTGGATGATGGAGCGAACAGCGATTGGAATCCTAACCGAATGACCCCCACCTTCTTCCGACCAGGCCAAGCTCCCAAACGTGTAGACGCCTTGCACCATCTGCCTCGCCGTGAGCGTCACCTCAAAGGTTGCGTTCCTGCTGCCGTCCACGGCGAAGGTCATGACCGTCGGCTCCACGGACACGTCGACCCCAGCCGGAGCTTCGACGGCCACCCGGTAGGTCCCCTCCGCCAGCCCGACGTTGGTGACCGTGCGCGACACCGTGACGGAGCCCACGAGGTCCGGCACCGCGATGGAGGGCAGGTTGAGCTGGTACAACCGCCCCATGTAGGACGAGCAGTCATCCTTGGGATCCAGCGTGCAGCGGAAGAACCTGGTGTACTCCGCTGGGTCTACGTCGTACACCAGGCCGGGGTCAGCAGCTCTGTCGGGATCGATGTGGCCGCCGCCCATGTCGAACGGGTCTGCCAGTTTCCTGGGGAGTCCCTCGGCTTGGATCGGCATGCCGAAGCGGTCAGTCCTCGACGCTGATGAATAGCACGCAAAGCAAAGAGTTAAATCGACAGTTACTAGCTGTCGTTATTTTGGAAGAGAGAACTTGGTACATGTATAGTGTTGGAGCTGGCGAACATGCCTGTGGTGACAATGGCAGACTTGACCATGGCCGGCGACCACTCGGGGTGAACCGACTTGAGCAACGCGACCACGGCCGAGACATGTGGGCAGGCCATGGATGTCCCGGACATGAACTCGTACGAGTCGCCCACTGCCGCCAAGATGCTCACTCCGGGTGCGGCAATGTCAGGCTGTCGTTGGTTCAAAACCAAAGCATTATGCAGTCGTCAAAACAGCAGCTGCTTATTACATAAATATTCACCAATTCTGCTGACATATGGACATCCTTTCACCTTGAGTATGGCAGGAAACTCAACGCTCGGTCCTCTCGACGAGAACGAGGCGATCCTCGGTGACAGCACCCTGTCGCCGACCACGGTCGTCGCCGGCGAAATCCTCACCACCGGCGTCCTGCCATGGCACGTTCGACGTCGAGAGTCATACATTCGATGAGCTTTGCTTGCCATTGATAACTGATGACCGCGCTTGTGCGTGCAGTGGGCAACTAGCTCGCTCGCTCTCACCTTGTGTTGATCATATAAAAGGCGATCCGGTTTGCGATCTCGAAGTCGACAAGCACGCAGGGCATGATTCCATAGCAGCTGTCTGCTTTGTCAAGCACGTTGGAAGAGTAGCCCGCGAAGATGAGCCCCCTGGCGCCGACCTTCTTCACGTTGCTGATAGCGTTGAACAAGCCTTGCCTTGGAGGATTGATGTTCACGTCCTCCGGTGCGTAGCACAGCACCACCTTGCCGGTGGCGTTCACGGACGCAAGCGACGCATTGTCGCATCTGTGCATGCATGCGCCGCCCATTTATATAGGATTCTCAGTTTCAGAATGCGAGCAGGATAGCATGATTATATATTCATAAAAAAAAGAAAAGCAGTTGCAATAATTCCATCATACTCCATCGTCAATTACCTAAACCCAGGAACAAGATTGATGAACTCGCTTGTGTTCACTGTTGCGTCCACGTAACGAGACTGCCCCTGCGCTTAATTATATATAGAAGAGTTAAATACGTGCACCAGTGACTCTTAAACTTATGGTCATGTGCCACTTAGGTTCACAAACTTTCAAATCCAAAATCTGCACCACCCTCCCCCGGTGAACTTGTTAAGTTATGCGGGAACGGCTTGGCTGACCGAGTGGTCAGTGCAGGCTCAGTGCCTCCCCTTTAGAATGGCAGAGTTCGAGTCCTAAGGGACTCACTCTTTATTTATGGCTTCGGCCCCAGTGACAAGGAGGAAAAAACTCTCTTGTCTGCCCCACATCCAAAGCATAGGTCTATGATCAGCTCATCTCACGGAGCTGCAGTGCCGCTGTGTATGGGTGGAATAGAGGTTCGGAGGTTTTTTCGATCTGCGTGAGAAGATCTTCTTAAGGCGGAATACCGGGGGCGGTCTAGCCACCACGGATCGAGTTTTTTTAACTTGTTAAGTTATGCACCTTAGGTCCATACCCCTTCATCTAATTGCTGACTAGGATTAAATTTTATGAAAACACCCTAGGGTCCTAGTCAGCGCGGTTGTCCGTTTCCATCGCGCGTGGCGGCGTCCGCGGGCGGCCGTGATGGTGTCCACGGGAGCTAGAGGCGTTGTAGGCGGAGGCTGATCTTTGACACCAGGGCCGAGCACGTGCAAGCATCGGAGAGAAAGAGGGCCAAGGGCAAAGGCGTGCGGACGACAGTGCTGGATGACGAAGGAGCCGGCAAGAGTGAGGACATCGACGACGAGGAGGAAGACAAAGAGATCGAGACGAACGCCGCGGAGGCTGCAGCGGGCGATGAGGAGGCCGGGGGCCTGCTGGCGGCGGACGCGAGCAGGTCCGGTGCCGCCGTGACGAAGAAGTGCAGGCGGAAGTAGCAGCACCAGGCGCAGACTGCTAGGGCCGCGGAGCAGTGCGAGGTGGAGGCCGCCGAGGTCAAGAGAGACAATGTCGCTCAGCTTGGCGATGTGCCTAGCATCAAGCCTCCCCTATATCTTGTTCGACGGGATCAACAGCTGCCAGCTATTGCAGCGGCTCCGCGTCGAAGATGTCGTCGGGGAGGTCGTCGGTGAGGTTGTTCCGCCACGAGCAGTTGCCAAACCCGGTAGGGACGCCTCTGCTGCGCTGGGGTGGTTGCGCAGAACGATAGGATCGCACCATGGAAGCTGTTGTTGCTCGCGTTGAGCGACATGTGGCTCGGCGTGTGGGCCCAGATCACCGACGGAACTGCCCCACCAGGTTGTTGCTCGACACGGCGAGCGCGTGCAGCGGCAGCGCGCCCATGGGCGGTGGCGGGTCCGGCAACGAAGACATGGTGGTGCGCAGAAGCCGTAGGGTGTTTTCCATAAAGTTTTATCCTAGTCATCAGCTACATACATGATGGTGCACGACTTAACAAGTTTAGGGGACAGATTTCAGATTTAGGAGTTCGTGGACCTAAGTGGCACAATGCCACAAGTTTAAAGACCGCAAGTGTATTTAACTCATTATAGAATTAGTCAACGCGTTAATGCATGCATTATATATTGCAGCTGTAAACGAAATGGAAGTTGCATCCTAGCTATACTACTCTATTATGAATTGTTGATAACGAAAGTGGACGCGTATTACTTACCACGAGCTCTTCGTTGTTCCCGAGGACCACCTTTGTCGGGAACGACCGGTCCATCATGCTAGCGGCCACCGTGATGAGCCACGGCGCCGTGTTCCGCACCGTCTGCGGCGCGGGGCCGCGGTTCATGCCCGCGAACACCACCGGGACGCCCCTCGCCACGGCGTGCAGCGTGCCGGCGAACTCCTGGAACCCCCCCAGCGAGAGCGACAGCACGTCGACGCCGTCGTTGGTGGCGTCGTCTATAGCCGCCAGGAGCGCGGCGCCGCCGCACCAGACCGTCGCGCCCCAGCACGCCTTGTAGACGGCCAGCCGGGCGCGGGGCGCGCCGCCGCGCGCCACCCCGGCGGCGAGCCCGCTGCCGTAGTAGCTCACGTCCCGCACGGGGCTACCGGCGATCGTCGAGGCCACGTGCGTCCCGTGGCCGTTGTGGTCCCTGGGCGACATGAACTCCCCCCTGAGCAGCTCCGGGTCCACGCCGCCGGTGTACCACCGCGCGCCGATGATCTTCCTGTTGCAGTTCGTCGCGTTGAACGCCTCGCCGGTCTGGCACTCGCCTTTCCACCGTGCAGGCACGGGGCCGTATCCACTGTCGTTGAAGCTTCGTGATTCAGGCCATATGCCTGCAAAGTTAGGTTATTATTATTGGCCTAGCCAGGTAGTGTTTTTTTGGTGGCTTCAAGAAATGAAATGTGATATCAGATATCTTGTAAATTAATCAAACCTGAATCGACCACGCCAACGATGATATCTTGGCCGAATTTGGCTTTCTGCTGGAGGCGAGCTGATTGTTGGTCGCTGATATCACCAAGAACGACGTCCCAGCTCCGGGTCGTCTGCATCTCGTACAAAGCGTCAGGCTTCACGAAGACGACTCCATCCAAGCCTAGATTACAAGATCCTTAATTAGTATGCATGCATATCTATATGTGCATATGTTTGCCTGACAACTTGTGTATGTCAATTACAGGTTTTGTAGTGATGGTTATTACTTGAGAGTTCTTCGGCTTGGGCTTCGGTGAGCATCGCAGCGAATCCAGAGAAGCCGTGCTTGTAACTGTATACTATGGACTTCAAGACCTCCTCCTTACTGTTCCATTATTCCATGATGATGATGAATAAGTTATAACTGTTCATAGCCAAATTGGTAAATTACAACTCGAATGATCACCACAAGCTAAAGCTAGTACCTTCCAAGAACAGATGCAAGCACGTCGTGGTGTGATGCGGTGACCATGGAGGGATCATCGTGTTTCTTCTCACCCATGTATACAATATAGACCTGAAATTACCAAGGTTATTATTAGACATGAAAACAAATAGTATATCTTAATAAGCTCTTCTTGAATCATCAGAGAAAAAAAATGAAATACAAATACATGCTGAATTGCTGATGCTGGAGCTTGAAATAGGAAGCGTACGTACCTTGCTGCTGGAGGCAAGAGCTGGAAGCGGCAGCCATGGCACGAGCAGCAGTAACAGAGTTGATGCCAAAACTGATCCTCGGTTCATCTTTGATATTGAGAGGGGATGCTTGACTATTATGTAGTGATTATAGCGTGTAGCTATTTATACATAAGCAGCTGCATGCCTCTAACAATGCAAACATTTTTTTTTAAGTTCAAGGACAGGACGCCCCGGCCTTTCAATTAGGGCGTCCCCATCAAAGCTCAAGTCGTCAGCTACTTGCCTACATGGATGGAGAGAGAATGCGAAAATTTCAGTCACCAGCGACCAACTCCTAGCCTAGCTCACACATTTCCCATGCGCTCACCATCTCTAACTACATGGCCAACTCCGTCTGGCTAGATATTTTTTTCCTTTTTTTAAATTTCTAATCGGCTGGCAATTTGCAACTGCTCGTTGAGGACACCCTTAATATGAAAAGACAAAACATCTGTTACAGCACAAAACTATCCAAAAGTGGTCTCAGCTCCAGCTGGCAGCGGGACATAACCAACATGGACACAACAAACATGAACAAAAGGTCTAACGCCTGAACCAACATCAGCAAAAACGGTCGAGCTAACCGAACCTCTTCATTCCACGCCCCCACCAAGACATTACTGGGGCCCACTTCACAACAGCTTTAACAACGTGGACTTTTCCACCGGGGCCGCCAGCATCCACACCTCTGAAAAGCTTTAGGCACCGTCCCTTGGGGATATCTAGGAGCCATAACACCATTTTCGCCGCAGACTTGATTTCCCTCAAAAAGCCATTTAACAGCTCCCTCTTGTCCACACGACAAAGAACTGTCCAGTTCCGTAAGAGTCCATGAATTCTGTAGAGAAGAACATCCATACTTTTCCAGCCAGTTCTCTCAAAATAAAGCTCATTCCTAAGTTTCCAAATCGACCAGAGAACAATAGAGGTAACAATGTTTAAAAGACATTTCGTTTACTACTTAGCCAAAACTTTCCTATATTAACCATGTCTTCACCTACTGAAACTTCTATAATCTCAGAAATTAGAACCCAGCACCGTTTAGCAACAACACAATCAAAAAACAAATGCTGACAAGTTTCTTTTTTAGCACAGAAAAGACAGGTCTCATCTTCTACTTTTCTTCTCTTAGCTAGGTTATCTTTGGTAAGAACTCTATTATTAATCAGCAACCACAGGAACATATGGACCCTAGGAGTTATCTTAATGCTCCAAATATAGCAGAAACATGAACCGGTTTGATGTCTCTGAAATTAATAATTTTATAGAGAGATTGAAGAATAAGTGCCTTTGGCAGTAAACTGCCAAATCATCTCATCCTCTTCATCAGAAAAACTAACAATGCAAACATATGTAATGACGTGCACGATCATCCTTCTCTTGTGTACCCTTATGGGTTCGACAGTCAAAGACCTTGTCTAGCGGGGAGAACCGTGAGCTTAGTTCAGGTTTTCTTGATTTTACCCTATTGTATGGTAGTCGCTCTTGTAATCGTATAGCCCATATACTAGCAAAGCAAAAAAGTCACAGGCGACACCAGGCTGGGAGAGTGGCAATTTGCTCTGGCCTGCATTGTAAACCTGTTGGCAGAGTGTAATTCTCATACTCCCTGATGAATGAATGAAAGCTCTGATTCGCAAAAAAAACCAAAAAAAAAAGATCATCCTTCTCTTGTGTTTAAGTACATTCACCTTTGTTACTTGTTTGATTTGTTTACACGTGATTACGTGATGAAGACTAGAACAGGTCTTTGTTATGAAAATTAAATGCGCCCTGAGCTTCCACCTGCAATATATGCTAGCGACGACTTCAACAATTTTAGTTTAAAAAATGATAAGTAAACTGGGGTTTCAGGTATTGTGACCAGATCAACTTCCACAGACGTGTCTATGAAGGAAACTAGCATATGCACCTAGCTAGAGAACTTCAACATGCTTGAGGTGTAGTGACCCGATCAACTTCCATAGCCGATAACTCACTATCATGAAGGAGTCGCATTGTTGCTAAGAAGCATTGTGCTCCTATATGGAACTTAGCCTCGGCAAAACTCAGACTTGAAAGAGACGTGTTAATTTAAGGGCTTGTTTGGATCATCCATTCCTGGGTGTATCGAAACTAGCACTTATATAACTGAAAAATAATTGATGTTGAGGAGGTTTCTTTAATATTTTACAAAGGGTTTGAGATCTTTTGACGGAGCCGCGCCTAAACAACCTTGTCTCTAATGCCTAGAATGCATTCATCGAAAGAAGATGCATCCATGACAACTTCAGTTATGCCAAAGCCCTTTTCATCAAGCTTGACATTTCCAAGGCGACTCCATTAGCTAGCCTTTCGTCCTATATATAGGTCCTCGATCTCTTCACTAGGTTTTAGCAGGAAATGGCGCGATTGGATCTCCTTCATAATGAGCACAACATCATAGGTTTTTACTAATGGACAACTAGGGAAAAACATTAAGTGTGCTCGGAGTCTACACCTAGGAGACCCACTCTCTCCGATGCTCCCATCCTAGCTATCGTCCACGTTAAACTTGTGGCTGAACAAAGTCTGTTGCAACGCATGTCCTTCCAAAATCGGCTGATCTAATAAGATGCTTGCTATATGCAGATGATGCCCCATCTTTGCTAACCCCTTCGCATCGAAATTGGACACTTTAAACAAAATTCTATATAAACTTTTGGGGAATGCTCCGAACTCATAGTTAATTAATCCGAAATTGAGATCTTCCCTATAAATTGGACATGATGGCTCTATCATCTTTGGTAACAAATTTTCTAGGAAAAAGCAGCAAGTTCCCCGAAGAATACCTTCGGTTCATTTTGAACTTAGGACGCTAGCTTTGAATGGGCATTGAGATTAAGATGACTTTGGCTATGTTGGAAGCAAAAAAGGCAAAACATGGAATAAATTGGACATTCCTTTGTGATAGGAGTGATCTGAATAAATTCGACAGTGGTCACGATCGGCAATGGGCAAACAACTTCCTTTTGGATGTCAAGTGGGTTCAGTGGAAAACCAACAAAAGACATTGCACTGTCACTATGCAACCAGTCGAAAGAAAGAAAATCAAGTTGACAAGGCCTTAAAAGACAAGTGGGTTATGTATGACACGTGGGACCCATATGCTAGCAAAAAGACTTTTAAAACAAAATATAGTGGACCCTTTCAAAGTTATCTTAAACTCTTATATAAAGCTGAAAGCCCAAGTTTGGTTTTGGTAATTAATGACACCAAGTTGCTAATGCCATGTGTTAAGTGTTTTGAGTTAGGCATAAGCAACACATGTGATGAAGGTGTATGTGGCAAGGAGTGGTGGCCACAAGATCACAAAGAGATAGTGCATGGACATGAAATGATGATCATGGTGGAGATGCACATGAAATGATGGACATGATGATCAAGTGGAGGAGAAGGATCTAAGAGCGCAAGGCAAAGGTATAACCATAGGGTTTTCCTTTTGCCGGTCTAAGATGAGTAGAGAAGTGATTGACCGGATTTAGGATACATAGCTCACTATCAAGAGGGGCAATCACGGTTAGCTCGGGAATCAAGTGCCACTAGATCAATGTCTTGAGCATATGCATTAGAATATAGTAGAGAGCTAACATAACGCCTTGAAATGTTTGTGAAATGCTAACACACATGCATATGGTGGTATACACTAGGTGGTGTTAGCACATTTGCGAAGGCGGTGGAGTTTAAGCTGTAGAGAGGGGTTTGGGTTCCTCTCTCCCTCCTGCCGAGCTTGCGAGGCGGGATTCAACGCTTTTTGGGGAAGTGAAACGTCTATTTTCTACTGCGCCGGAAGTCGGAAAAGAAACGGAGGCGAACGGTGGTCACTGTGGTGACCGGACGCTGCACCTTACGCGGTCACGGTTTGACCGGACACGTCCGGTCAGTTCTTCGCTGCAGTCAGGCGCGCGGGTGCTAGGGTTTCCAACCGGCGCGTCCGGTCTCTCACAGAACCGGAGCGTCCGGTCAGGCACCCAGAGGGGCAGAGCCGGTCGTAGAGCCGACCGGACGCGCGGCGCGTCCGGTCACGTGCGATCGGACACGTCCGGTCGCGGTGGGAGCTTACTGGACTCTGATCAGATGCCAGATGCAACGCGTCCGGTCAAACGCTAGAGCGCGTCCGGTCACAGCAACGGTAACTTCTAACATGCACTATTCACGCTTGTCCTGTAGTGACCAGACGCGTCCGGTCACCCTGACCGGAGCGTCCGGTCAGCTCGTTTTTAACTGCGTCGTCCGGTAACGGCTAGCTGCGTACCCCTTCGCTATAAATAGAAGATGTCTGGGGTTTGAGGGTAACTCTTTCACATTTTTGAGACCTAGAGACATCCTTTGAGCTAGAGAACAACCTCTCCACTCATCTCTTTGCTTAGTTGCACATCTTGAGTGAGATTGAGTGAGATTCAAGTGCATTGCTTGAGAGTTGCATTCTAGAGGCACTTGATCTTCGAGTTGCTGCGGATTTCTTGTTACTCTTCCGTGTTTCCCGACACGGTAGACGGCTTGGAGCAGCGGAGGTGATTGAGCTCACAATTGAAGATTGTTGGAGCCCTCACCAAGTGTTGTAAGGGGTTCTTGATCCTTCCCCGTGGGAGTTCGCAAATTGGATACTCTAGTGGAGCTCGTGGCTTGGAGGATCCCCATCTTGTGTGCGGTTGTGCGGCACCCGCCGAGGGCTCGACTCTTGATAGTCGATTAGCTCGCGAACCGACAAGTGGGTGTATCGCCACAACGAGGAGTAGCTTGCCGGGAAGCAAGTGAACCTCGGTAAAAATCTTGTGTCATCTCTTTGCCGAGGATTTCTCTTGTGGTTGATCATTGTGATTGATTCTTCGAGTGCATTACTTCTCTACATCGTTGGTGTAAGAATCAAGTCACTTGCTCTTTACTTTCTTGTACTAGTCCTAGTGTAGTTTGCTTAGTATAGCCTTTATCACATAGGAGTAAGTAGCTTAGTGACTTAGCCTTGTTGGTGTGTATTAGAGATCATAGCCTTGCTTCACTAGAATTGCATAGGTGGCTTGCATAGTGTAGTTGAGCTAGTGCTAGAATTAGCTTAGCCATCTTTTATACTAACGTGGTTGTCTAGTGAAGCTTGTAGATTTTTAAATAGGCTATTCACCCCCCTAGCCATTTGGACCTTACAAAAGCTAAACCTCACTATATTGGTTCTCTTTTCATGCAAGATGTCCACATCATTTCCCACTAAGTGTCCCACTAACTTGCAATCCTTTCATGCAAGCTATCCCTGTGATCCATTATTAATTACAAAAAAATGTTCACATCATCTCTATTATATGCAATACTTTTAATCTTTAATCTATTATCTTAAAGTCATCTACATATGCTATTTGTTTCATCACCTATCTTCTATAATGTGATAAAATATTCCATTAGTTTTTCTTCTATTAGCTTACCTATTTTTACCAGATCTGATATAATAAAATAATATGCAAGTCAAATTCATATATATACACAGTATACATAATATCATATAGTAATACTATATATAAAAGATTTATTTTTAAGAAAATCCGGTAGAAACACGCGGGGCATGCTTCTAGTTTAGATTTATTAAAGATGTAACTCCCTCCACCCAAAATAAATGCCCATCTCGTTTATGGAGGAGTATTGATGGAATATCGTCGATAGTCCACCGAGGGATATACCACGATGGTAGATTGGTTGGTAGAGTTGCGTGTGATCAAGAACTAGATGGAAACAAAGACACAAGACACAAGATTTATACAAGTTCAAGCTGTCAGATGACGTAAAACCCTACGTTCTGTGCTCTATTGGTTTGCATTGATAAGAGAACCCTAGGCTAAGCCCAGCATTTGTATCTGGATCTGGATGTGAAAGGATCTAAACAATGCCTAGAGGGGGTGAATAGGCGTATCTAAAAAATTCTACACAAACTCAAAGACAAATGTCAGTGATAGCCGGAAGTTCCGGCAGTTTGTCCCGGAACTTCCAGAGGGCTGGAAGTTCCAACACAAATTCCTGAAAGTTCCAGCAGCTACGAGAAAACTATAACCTAGAATATGAACTTTGAGCAAATGATAACTTACAACCCCACTCCCTGGTGGTAAGGTAAAGCGTTGGGGTTGGTCTCTTGATGCCGAAAAGTCACCACTCCGTAGATCGAGTCCAAACCCTAAGAGAAGCTTTGGGGAGGAGGAAAGCCAACACGAACAAATATGCAAGAACAAATATCCAACAACAACAAGCACGTGGGACACAAGGATTTATCCCGAGGTTCGGCAACCCCACTAAGGAGCTCCTACGTCCTTGTTGTTGAGGTGACCACAAAGTTTGGAGTCTCTTTCACCTCCTTGCCTCCCTCAAAGCAACCACAAAGGTCACTCGAGTTTTTCACTAAGAGATCGAGGGTAATACAAACTTCCCAAGGCTCTTCCACAAGATGGAAGCTCTTGGGCGATGTCTAGCTGGCTAGGGTTCCAAGAACCCAAGAGTAATAGACGCAAATCCAAATGGCTTGACGAAGAAATCAAGTGCTCAAGCTTGCGAAGATAATTTTCTCACTCAATCCACTCTCCTAACACTCAAATCCTTAGGGAATCGAAGTTGGGAGCAAAGGAGAGAAGAAAGGGAGCTCTTGGATGTTTGGGCGCTGTTTGGACGAAGGGGAATGAGCAATGAATCGAGAGAGTAATGGTTAGAAGAAAGGAGAGAGCTATTTATACTCAAAGAAATCCAACCGCTCAGATCTGAGCCAGAACTTCCGGCGCAGATCGTCGGAACTTCCGACGCCACATTAAAAACTGTTCACAAAGAAGTCCGTTGGGCTAGCTCGCACAGGGAGCCGGAACTTCCAGCAAGATTTGCAGGCCAGAACTTCCAGCTCCTACCGAAACTTCCAGCAAGTTTGCGAGCCGGAACTTCCAGCAAGTTTGCGAGCCGGAACTTCCAGCAAGTTTGCGAGCCGGAACTTCCAGCACCTACCGGAACTTCTAGCTCGGACAGCAGGCGAGCCAGGGTGCGTGAGATGGGGCCACGACTTTCGGCAGTTGCCAGAACTTCCGGCAACTTTGCGGGCCGGAACTTCCGACATGCAAAGTTCCCAAACTTGCACTAGGTGTTCGTGAGGTGATTTTGTGTCGCTCTTTTGATTTTATTTTTATGCTTGAGCACTCTATCTTCCTCAGACCACCTAAACTTGCATCCCTCTTGATAGTACGGCATACCTACACCTAAATCAAATAATAAAAGACTTTGAAGATCGCTTTGGGTTCATCCGCCTTTTGCACTTGAAGAATTGAGGGATACCATTTCATCTTAGATCAACTCTTTAGAGTTTACAAGGGACTAAAGCTGCAATACATCTCATTGAAAACTTATTAATCCCTAACTTGGGTGGCATCAATACACCAAAACCCACATGGGGGCAAACGCACTTTCAATGTCCCCCTTTTTGGTAATTGATGACAACCAACTTAGGCTTTCATAAAGGTATAAGAATTTAAAGCTTTTGAACCCCAAAATTTGTGAAGAGCTCCCCCTCAGTGTATGCATGAAATTGAATTTCAAAGATGATCATCTTTACATGATTTGCATTCATTTAGACAAGAGCTCCCCCTAAATTTTGCAATCCGTGGGGTGCAACAAGTGAATGTGAACAAATATATCCGTGAAAAAGATATGCAATATGACATGATATATTCACTCAACAAATGAAAAGAACATGATGGCCAATGTCTCAAAGTAGGAACTTAAAGCAACAAATGGCCATCCAAAATAACATTCACCAATCACAAGAAGAGACAAGCATAATAGCTAATAAGATAACTAAGTAAGCATTACTTGTCCTTACACACATCCATCACACATAGATATATTGAGGTCCATCACATACTTGCCACCACATGACATGGTTTAAACAAGTTAGAAGATTTACAGTCTCAAAACTAAGCGACCAACTAAGCTATTACATAGATAGATCAAAGCCTAACACTCCCCCTTTGTCAACAAGTGCCAAAAGGGGTAGGCTGCGTCGAAGAACTAACTACTCATCCTCATAGTCCTCATCGCCATCATGGTCACCATCATCACCATCATCGTCGTCGTCATCTTCTTCTTCAATATACTCCTCCTCAACCGGGACAGCCGTGCTCTTGCCGTGAGGATGGGAAGAGGCCTCATCCGCATATGCCGCACATGCCTCATTGTATAGCTCCATAGGGTCACGGGGAGGCACATACGCCGGTGGAGGAGAGGATACAATGCCATCCTGTTGCTCCATACGATAGAGCCTCTCTTGCATATCATGCTCCCTTTGAGCACTAGCACAACACTGTCCAAACATGTACTGCATGAGAAACTTGAACTTGTTGGGCTTCTTGCTCTTGCCAGAAGATGAAGAAAATAGGTGTTGCGAGCTAGTGGAGTGGGAAACAGCAGGAGGTGGAGTAGCACCACGACGAGGACGAGAAGAGGAACCACCACCAGCTGCACTTTTGCCCTTAGCTTTCATCTCCAACTCCTTCTTTGCTTGAGTGGACATCTTGTTGGATATCTTGAGCTTGCGATGTGGAACATCAGTGGGAAACTTGATTCCAGAAACTTGCTCAATGATATGCATGATATAGGGTGCATAAGGGAAATGAGTTGACACATCCTCACTTGCTTGAAAGATTTGATTCCACATGTAGTAGGCAACATTGAACTTAGTGAAGGAGTCGCCAAAACAGTCAAGCACAACCATAGAGTCACCACGGAGAACCGTGGAGTCACCGCCCTTTGGATAAAGAATCTGGCGAAGGATATTGTTGAGCACATAGTAGTAGGGCTTCAGCTAGTTAGACTTGCCATCAGCCTTGTGACCATCTAGATACATATACTGATACTCTGTCATTTCAAGCTGATCAAAGTCTGAAATACAAGAGAGCTTGCGAACCTCTTTGCCAAAACCAAGAAGGCAAGAGAAAGTGACGGAGTCCAACTTATAGTGCTTGCCCTCAGTTGTCCAATGAATGGAATGATCGGAGATATCCAAGTAATAGGTAGCATAAAATTGACAAATGATCTCACTATTCCAAGGCTTGCGAAACTCCATCAACTGCCAAAGATTCATCCGCTTCAAATCATGGACCAACTGCAGCAGCTCCAACTCAGGCAACTTACAAAGACTGAGAGTATCAATGTATTTCATGTCAAGCACAGGAGGCACACCCTTCGTACCATCACAAAAACGACGATAGACCAAGAAGTGATAGAAGTCGAAGTGAAAGTGGTGCCAAAAATGGTACTCAAGCCTAAGGTCCTTGCCTTCTTTCTCATAGAGATTAGTGGCACGATAATTTCGGAGCTCCCCCAGGTGGTGAGTGTAGTCAATCTGGAGATGAGGAATATAACCTTCAGCTTCATTAGGATTGTGCTGCGGCTGTCGGATCTTGGGAGGATCACCATGGAACGGAACAAGCCGACCCTCTGTGAAATGCTTGAGACCTCGCGGAGGGGTGCGAGGACACACGTCCGGAGCAATGGTGCGGCCTTCTGCATCCAGGGCTTCTTCAGCTGGATCCACAGCAGGTATGTTGCCAATGCCAGGAACAAACTGCCACACCGCCGCACCAACCGGATTCCACGGTGGAGGGGCTGCCCAAGGAGTGGCAGTGGCAGTGGCACTGGCACTGGCATGAGCGGAGCGAGCACGTCCACGAGCACCACCAACATCACGAGCACAAGTAGCCTTGGTGCGCGTCGGCCGTGAAAAAGATGCTGCAGCACGGTCTTGATTTGTCTTTGACCGCTTCTCATTGCGGCGAGGGGGACTATCCGCGCCATCCGACAAAGCCATCACTGCGTAACAAAAGGATCAAGCGCTAAGAACCACGGAAGAAAGGAAGGAATGAGCATCGAAAGATGAAGCAACATGGATGAATAAGTCACCATGGGGAGGCCGGAAGTTCCAGCAGGAGCCGAAAGTTCCAGCGCCCGTGCGGGCCGGAACTTCTGGCTTAACCCGGAACTTCCGGCGCACACCAAGACCGTCGGCGCACATGATCACGAATCCATCCACAGAACGTCAAATCATGATGCACATTCATCCAAGAAAGATAGCAGGAGATAGCACAGAGGAGAATAGAGGCAAAAATCAAGGTACATTTGAAAGATAGGGCAAGGACACCATGGATATACCTTGAGAGGGAAGAAGAGATCGAGAATCATCAAATCTATAGCCACCAAGAACAGAACCACAGCCTCCACGGACCCTCAACTCGAATTGGGAGCAACCGGAGGAGGATGCGGAGGAGCACACGGAGCCGGACATGGGGCCGCGAGCGCGGGGGCGTGCGGAGCGCGGGGGCGAGCGGGGGGAGCAGTGGCTCGAGAGGGGGGGCGCTGGAACTCCACCGAAGGCGCCGGCCGCCGGAGGAACGACTGGGGGGGCGGCGCGGGGGCAGAGCGAGGCGCAGGAGGTGGCGGCGCACGGGTGGGTGGGAGAGGAACGTGGTGAAAACCAATTATATAGCCAGGCTACGGTCAAAACAAGTAACCCTAGCCCATGCACGGTCAACAAAACGGTCAAAACACGCTGCCCAGATCTGTGCCGGAAGTTCCGGTAGGAGCTGGAACTTCCGGCGGAAGCTGGAAGTTCCAGCACCCACGCGAGCCAGAACTTCCGGCAAAAACCGGAACTTCTGGCGCAACCAGACCAGAAAAGGTTCCAACTCAGAATCGCCATGCCAAGTAGTGCAAATATATGATGGACACAACATTTTCACATGTGACTAGATTTCAAACAAACAACACATAGCTATAATCACATATGAAAATTACAAAATAGATTTTGAAAGTGTCACACAATATTTTCTCAATCTTTTTCTCCTAGCTAGTCCATACAAAGTATGTGCAAGACATCAAGCCACGTTACGAGAATCAATGATAATTAACTCACTCCTCAAAGCACAAAATCTTGACTCATCTAGAGGCTTTGTGAAGATATCGGCTAGTTGCTTATCGGTACTCACATGATGAATTGCGATATCTCCTTTGGCCTCATGGTCTCTCAAGAAATGATGCCAGATGTCTATGTGCTTTGTTCGAGAGTGGTTTATGGGATTGTTTGCCATTTTAATGGCACTCTCGTTGTCACACAAAAGGGGAATCTTGGTTAACTCACAACGGTAGTCTTTGAGGGTTTGCTTCATCCAAAGTAGTTGGGCACAGCATGCACCGGCCGCCACATACTCGGCTTTGGCGGTGGACAAAGCAATGGAGTTTTGCTTCTTAGAGCTCCAAGACACCAATGACCTACCAATAAATTGGCAAGTCCCGGTAGTGCTCTTTCGGTTTACTTTGCAACCGGCATAATCCGAATCGGAATAGCCAAGTAACTCGAAAGTGGAGCCCTTGGGATACCATAAGCCAAGATTAGGAGTGTGCACTAAATACCAAAAAATTCTCTTAATAGCCATCAAATGACATTCTTTCGGATTAGCTTGAAATCTTGCACGCATGCACACACTAAGCATAATATCGGGCCTAGATGCACAAAGGTAAAGGAGGGATCCAATCATGGAGCGATATACCTTTTGATCGACGTCCTTTCCTCCTTGATCAAGGTCAAGATGTCCATTGGTGGGCATTGGTGTCTTGATGGGCTTGCCTTTGTCCATGTCAAACTTCTTCAACATGTCCTTGGTGTACTTGGTTTGACTTATGAACGTGCCATCCTTGAGTTGCTTGATTTGAAATCCAAGGAAGAACTTCTACTCACCCATCATGGACATCTCAAACCTATTCGTCATAATCCTACTAAATTCGTTACAAAAAGCACATTAGTACTACCAAATATTATGTCATCGACATATATTTGGCAAACAAAGATATCATTATTGACTTTACGGGTAAATAAAGTAGGATCGACCTTTCCTATCTCAAACCCTTGTTTGAGTAGGAAGTCCTTTAAGCAATCATACCAAGCTCTAGGGGCTTGTTTGAGCCCATAGAGCGCCTTGTCGAGCTTGTAGACGTGGTTGGGATATTTGGGATCATCAAAGCCCGGTGGTTGCTCTACATACACCAACTCGGATAGGGGGCCGTTGAGAAATGCACTCTTCATGTCCATTTGATATAACTTGAAATCATGGTGAGCAGCATAGGCTAGAAGAATACGAATGGATTCTAGCCTTGCCGCCGGTGCATAGGTTTCCCCAAAATCCAAGCCTTCAATTTGAGTGAATCCTTGAGCCACCAACCTTGCCTTGTTTCTTGTCACCATGCCATGCTCATCTTGCTTGTTGCGGAAGACCCATTTGGTTCCAATCACATTTTGCTTGGGCCTCTCCACCAAGGACCAGACTTTATTCTGAATGAAGTTGTTCAACTCCTCTTGCATGGCTATCATCCATTCCTCATCCTCAAGTGCCTCTTCCACCCTACTTGGTTCCAAAGGAGAAACAAACGAGTAATGTTCACAAAAACTTGCTAAATGGGAACATGTAGTTACCCCTCGTCGAATGCTCCCCAATATGTTATCAACGGGATGGTCCCGTTGAATGGATTGATGCACTCTAGGATGTGGCACTTGAGTTGATCTTTGGATGGGACCATCATCTTCATCATCATGGCCATGATCAAATGGAGGATCACAATCATGACCTTGTGGAGGATTGTCTTCACTTCTACCTTCATTGTTGAGTTGAGGTTGAGCTTGCACATTGTTGTCACTATCTCGATGAGAATGACCTTGTGCATCATTTGAATTTCTATCTTGAATGTTTCTTGTTGCGGAAGCTACACCATGCCCATTGGATGGAACATGACGAATGGTAGGATCATGATCAACATGCACAACATGGTCTTCATCTTCTTCTTCGATGGGCTTTATCTCACCAATGGCAAGCTTTTTGATAGCTTTATGTGGGGCTTCCTCATTACCTACAATCTCAACATTGACTTGCTCCTTTTGAGAGCTGTCGATTTCATCAAAAGTCACGTCTACCGCGATTTCAATCAAACCGGTGGTTTTATTGAAAACACGATATCCATGTTTGTTAGTAGCATAACCAAGCATAAAACCTTCATCAACCTTTGGTGCAAACTTCGAGCTTATGGATTTCTTGTTAAGTATGAAACACTTGGATCCAAAAACTCTAAAGTAGTGCACCTTGGGTTTTTTTACCGGTTAGAAGTTCGTAGGCGGTCTTATCTCTTATCTTGTGAAGATATAGGCGGTTGATAGCATGACACGCTGTGTGAACCGCTTCCACCCAATAGTTGACCGGAGTCTTGTATTCATCCAACATTGCTCTTGCGACTTCTATGAGTGTCCGATTCTTCCTCTCCACAACACCATTTTGTTGTGGAGTGTATGGAACCGAAAACTCATGCTTGATTCTTTCCTCGTCAAGGAACTCTTCAATGTTGGTGTTCTTGAACTCCGTCCCATTGTCACTTCTAACTCTCTTGATCTTGACATTAAACTCATTTTGGGCTCTTCTTGCAAATTTCTTGAAGATGCCTTGGACTTTACTGTTATCACACAAAAAGAATACCCAAGTGAAACGAGAATACTCATCAACGATTACAAAACCATATTTGTTATCACCAATGCTTATGTAAGCGACGGGTCCAAATATGTCCATGTGAAGCAATTCCAATGGCCTTTCGGTTGAAACCATATTCTTGACGAGATGTTTAGCTCCAACTTGCTTTCCCGCTTGGCATGTGCTACAAATCCTATCTTTCTCAAAAGAAACATTTGTTAGTCCAAGGATGTATTCGCCTTTTTGAAGTTTGGCCAAGTTCCTCATCCCAACATGGGCAAGTCGGCGATGCCATAACCAACCCATGCTAAATTTTGCCATTAAACAAGCCTCAGGATTTACTCTATTTGATGTGAAATCAACTAGATAGAGTTTCCCTTTTAAATGACCCATAAATGCAATAGAGGAATCCGCCCTTCTATAGACTTCCACACCCTTATCCGTAAAGAGACAATTGTAACCCATCTCACAAAGTTGCAAAATGGACAACAAATTGTATCTCAACGAATTCACAAGTAAAACATTGGAAATAGAGTTATCATTTGAGATAGCAATTTTACCCAAACCAAGTACTTCTCCTTTTCCATTGTCACCAAACACAATGTTTCCACTTTCATCATTACTAGGTTGAAATGATGTGAACATGTTCTTCTCTCCGGTCATATGATTGGTACATCCACTATCCACCACCCAACTTGTTCCACCGGAGGAATATTCCTACAAAGACAAATCAAGCTTATGTTTTAGGTACCCAAAGAGATTTGGGTCTTAGGGGTTAGTCACATAAAACTTCGGCACCCAAACACTCCTCATGATCTCCTTCCTCTTTTGGGCACCAATATACTTCACCACAATCTTGCCATCCTTGTCCCAACAACACATGTAGTCACTAGCAAAGCACCGTGGAAGTGGTGCTTGTGGCTTGGGGGCCTCGGATTGCTTTGTCTTGATTGTCTTGTTGCTTGTAAGTTGGATCTTGGGAATGTAGACCTTGTTGTTTGCCTTGCATATAAGCTCATCAAGGGCAACACCCTTGTTGAACTTCACACAAGATACACCATTGATCATGTTCCTTCCATTTGCCTTCCCATCATACCTATTATACCCAAGGCCTTCCTTGATAGATGAGTGCCTAAATGCCATGTATATAGTCTTGTTGGATTGCTCTTGACACTTGCACCCATTCGTCAAGGCCATCTTCAACCTATTGATCTCCTTATCTCTCTTCTCTATCTCAACAAGGTTAGTAGCATATGCATTCACATCAATTTTATAGCATCTTTTACAACCATTGCTAGTGGAGACATTAGAGTCTTCGGTTGCCTTAGGAGAAGTTGAAGTGCTAGCCCAAAGAGCGCTATAGTTTTGCTCAAGATTTTGATATTTTTCTTCCAAGCGTGTGGGGCTTTCTTGAGCAATACTTTTCTCATTCGTGAGGCTAGCTATTTGACCATTAACCGAGGAATGTTTTTAGTCAATTTCCCAATAGAGTCATTGGTTAAAGACAATTCAACGGTTAACTTCTCAACCTTCGACTTTTCCTCGGTGATAGATGCTTCAAGAGCTTGGTTCTTTTCTCGCTCTTGAGTGATTATATCTCCTTGCATCTCCAAGCATCTATCCCTCTTCTCTAATTTCTTCATTAGCATTTTTATTTTAGTGTAGCCCTTTTTACCAAATTTTTTTTATCATGGTTGCTTCAAGTTGTTCTATGTTCTCATCACAACTATCATACTCATCACTAGAGGAGTTGGATGAGGATTGTACCTTCTCTCTCTTGGCCATAAGGCAAGTTGGAGTGTAGTATTCGTTGTCGATGAGGTTGGAGAAGAGCCTCGGTGATGAATCCAAGTTGGGGAAGAGCTTTGGTGGTGAAGCCGAGTCGGGGAGGATCATAGTTGGTGATGAAGAGTGATGGATGGCAATGTTCGCGGCTCCTTTCTTCTTCTTCTTCTTCTTCTCATCATCACTTGAGTCACTATCATCATTTGACTCCCATTCTTCACCAAGGTGAGCTTCACCTTTCTTCTTACCTTTGTACTTCTTATCATTATTCTTGTTGTTCTTGTCCTCGTTCTCTTTGGGACAATCGGCAATGAAGTGACCGGTTTTACCACACCTATAGCAAAACCTCTTCTTGTATCTCTTCTTACCATCACCATAAGTATTACGGTTGCTCTTCTTCTTCATAAATTTTCTAAGATTTCTAATCACAAATGCAACCTCCGCATCAGAATCTTCTTCTTTACTTGAGGAATCATCCTTCACTTTCTTCTTCTTTTCTTGACAACACCCATTGCCATCATGAACGTGAGTTGCTTTTACGGCTGCACTCTTGTTGTATCCCATTGCACTAGGATTTTGACTATGAGCATTGATTGCATCTTGATCAAGGCATTCATGATGCTTGAGCTTCGTGAGAACTTCTTGAGGTGTTATGTAATCATAGTCGGGCCTCTCCATGATCACGGATGCTAGCATGTTGTTCTTTGCCCTATATGTTCTCAAAATCTTTCTAGCAACCTTGTTGTCATCCCATTCGGTGCTTCCAATAGATCTTATGCGGTTGACCAAAGACATCATCCTATCAAACATTGCTTGAGTTGATTCACCTTCTAAGAACACAAATCTCTCCAATTCACCATGAAGTAACTCGATGTTGCCTTTTCTCACACTCTTGTCTCCTTCAAATGATGTTCTCAAGACTTCCCAAATATCCTTAGCAACTTCTCTTCCATTTACCTTGTTGAACTCATCCAGAGCTAGACTTGAAACAAGCATGGCTATGGCTTGTGCATTTTGACGGAAGTTGTGTGCCTCTTCCGGAGTAATCTCTCTTTCTTCGGTGGGAAATATCACACCAACATCAACCACTTCCCAAAGATTTGCGGCAATGAGGTGCATCTTCATTTTGTAAGCCCAATCGGGATATCTTGATCCATCAAAGTGAGGTGGCTTGCCAAGGTTGACGGATGGAGTATGATGATGTGGGGCTTTGATGAGTTGTGAATAATCAAAGTTCATGGTAGAGTATATTCCTTTTGGTTGACTATGCTCTCCGGCCCCAACATCACTTGCACCGTCTTGGCCGTTGTCATTTTTGCCACTAGTTGCTTCTTCAACTTTCTTGCCACTTATAGCATCATCGACCTTCTTTCTCAACTCTTCTTTCAAATTGCTCATCTCATCTTGCATTTTCTTCATTTCATCTTGAAACAGCTTTGCTTGAGCTGCCATAAACTCTTTGGCTATTTCTTTAGCCAACTCTTGGGTCTTGTCGGTCTCTGATATTGTTTCTTCTCATGCGGTGAAGCGCTACGAGAAAACCTTGCTCCGATACCAATTAAAAGGATCTAAATAATACCTAGAGGGGGGTGAATAGGCGTATCTAAAAAATTCTATACAAACTCAAAGACAAATGTCAGTGATAGCCGGAAGTTCCGGCAGTTTGTCCCAGAACTTCCGGACCAGAAGTTCCAGCAGCTACGAGAAAACTACAACCTAGAATATGAACTTTGAGCAAATGATAACTTACAACCCCACTCCCTAGTGGTAAGGTGAAGCGTTGGGGTTGGTCTCTTGACATCGAAAAGTCACCACTCCGTAGATCGAGTCCAAACCCTAAGAGAAGCTTTGGGGAGGAGAAGAGCCAACACGAACAAATATGTAAGAACAAATATCCAACAACAATAAGCACATGGGACACAAGGATTTATCCCGAGGTTTGGCAACCCCACTAAGGAGCTCCTACGTCCTCGTTGTTGAGGTGACCACAAAGGTCGGAGTCTCTTTCACCTCCTTGCCTCCCTCAAAGCAACCACAAAGGTCACTCGAGTTTTCCACTAAGAGATCGAGGGTAATACAAACTTCCCAAGGCTCTTCCACAAGATGGAAGCTCTTGGGCGACGCCTAGCCGGCTAGGGTTCCAAGAACCCAAGAGTAATAGACGCAAATCCAACCGGCTTGACGAAGAAATCAAGTGCTCAAGCTTGCGAAGATGATTTTCTCACTCAATCCACTCTCCTAACACTCAAATCCTTGGGGAATCGAAGTTGGGAGCAAATGAGAGAAGAAAGGGAGCTCTTGGATGCTTGGGCGCTGTTTGGACGAAGGGGAATGAGCAATGAATCGAGAGAGTAACGGTTAGAAGAAAGGAGAGAGCTATTTATACTCAAAGAAATCCAACCGTTCAGATCTGAGCCGGAACTTCCGGCGCAGATCGCCGGAACTTCTGGCACCACATTAAAAACTGTTCACAAAGAAGTCCATTGGGCTAGCTCGCACAGGGAGCCGGAACTTTCAGCAGATGCCGGAACTTCCAGCAAGATTTGTGGGCCGGAACTTCCAGCTCCTGCCGGAACTTCCAGCAAGTTTGCGAGCCGGAACTTCCAGCACCTACAAGAACTTCCAGCTCGGACAGCAGACGAGCCAGGGTGCGTGAGATGGGGCCAGGACTTCCGGCAGTTGCCAGAACTTCCGGCAACTTTGCGGGCCGGAACTTCCGGCAATTTCCTGAACTTCTGACAGGCAAAGTTCCCAAACTTGCACTAGGTATTCGTGAGGTGATTTTGTGTCTCTCTTTTGATTTTATTTTTATACTTGAGCACTCTATCTTTCTCAGAGCACCTAAACTTGCATCCCTCTTGATAGTACGGCATACCTACACCCAAATCAAATAATAAAAGACTTTGAAGATCGCTTTGGGTTCATCCGCCTTTTGCACTTGAAGAATTGAGGGATACCATTTCATCTTAGATCAACTCTTTAGAGTTTACGAGGGACTAAAACTGCAATACATCTTATTGAAAACTTATTAGTCCCTAACTTGGGTGGCATCAATACACCAAAACCCACATGGGGGCAAATGCACTTTCAGGATGCCCATGTTGACTAGGGGACCCCTGCCCCTCCTATATTCTGAAGGGGTAGGATTACAAGAAAAGTAGGTATTCTATTTGGATTACAACATCTATAAGAGTCCTAGAAAATCAAATCTATCTTGATCTTGTAGGATGGACCGTCCCTGATGATGTGACCCATGTCTTGCACCGTAGGTACCTGGGGTCGTACTCCCTATAATTTTTAAGTTTGACCAAATATATACGCAAAATTACTAATATTCATAATATGTAATAAACATCGTTATATAGATCATGAAATATAGTTTCATCAACACAACTTATTTAAAGCTACAATTATTAATGTTATTTCTATATGACAAGTCAAAGTTTAAAAGAGTTTGAGTCCTCAAGAAACGTAACGTGTGTTTATTTTGGAATGGACGGCCTAAAGTTTTGAAATCTCGAAGCACGTGCATCCACAGAACGATTGACGTGTTAGCTCTTTTTTTTCTGTTGGCAGTAAGGCAAACTCAATTCCATTTCAACGGACGTTCACCCATTTTTAATCTAGCGAACGATCTAACCGCTGCGACTTGTACCACCTGATCGCGTGGTGGAGTCCATCTTGCATCTAGATTCACTCCCTTCTATTTTCCCAGTGCGTCGGTGCCCAGTCCTCTTCCCATGACTTTTCTTTCCCTTTCATTTTCTAGCACTTCTGGTTGCGGCTACTGTAGACTAGCACTAGCACTATCATACGTGAACGTTTCTTGTATTAATTAATTAATTAATAATGTATTACATTGCTATTTTTAAATCCTACCCTTTTTTCTCTTTTTGTCTTTTATAGTAGTATATCGATTTTTCTTTTATGTATGCTATCAACATTTCTGTTAATATGTTATGATATTAATTTATACATCTAAGTTGTATAGAATAACTTATATATACAAGTTGTGTTTGGTAATTTTTTTGTACATAAGTTATGTTTCATAACTTTTATGTTTCTAAGTTTTGGTATAAGTTATAAGGTAATTCGTTCTTTGTGTTTAATAACTTTTGTGTTTCTAAGTTTTGGCATAAATTATAAAGTAATTTGTTCATTTGAATTTAATAACTTTTATACATAGTTGTATTTCATAACCTTTGTGTTCCAAGTTTTGGCATAAGTTATAAGTTAAAAATTATATATTATAAGTTAATATACATAATTTGCTACTAGAATAAAAATTTTCAAAACATATGCAAGTGGAGTCAACTTTTGTTTGCCTCATCACGTAGAACACACGGGTGCAGATGAAATTTAAAAATAGATACACTATTCAGAAGTTATAACAATTTCAAATAAATGTTTGGTTTTTTAGGCTTACATCAACGGTGGCATCACACGCAGATTTCATTTTCACGGTCGAGCGCGCTGTATTGCATGCTGAGCGTGGGATGGGTCAGCCGAAAAAGGTGTATAAAAATTATTATTTTTCCTAAAAAAGGAAACCTAAGGGATATGTCAGATCGTTCGTCCGATTCTAATTAGGTGAGCGTTCGCGTTTTAGTGGTCTGGCAAAGCAAACGGTGTCCTTTTTTTCTGTTGGCAGTTGCTAGTCTCTTGTTTCGCTGGATTGTTGTGGCTGAAAGTACTGTTCGTTGGTTTATTGTGAGAGAAAAACACTGTTGGATATGCTCAATGTTAGATGAAATTAAGGGTACTTTAGAAATTAAAAAAGAGATTGAAAAAACCGTTTAGCTCTTAATATTAGATAGATATTAGATGAGTTTTTGACATACTATCAAGTATCAAATTTGATTTATTTAGATGTGGTTAGTATTGTAACGACATATTTAAATCCAAAGATATGCAATCTGTTGGCCACAATGGGAGCATAGCGAGGCCACGGTAGCGAAATTATTTTATGGCATCAGATGTGAATCGGACGATGGCCAATCTTCTCTCAGTATTTGTACGGTCCTATTGGTGGTTGTCGATCTTATTGGTCCGGTGAAAAATATCTCCCTCTGCTCCTCTCTCTCTCTCGCCCACGCCTCTGCTCTCACTAAGGCTGGATAACGAGCCGGCTCGGCTTGGCTCGGCTCGGCTCGTTCTGGCTCGTTACCGGCTCGTTATCTTAACGAGCTAGAAAGCCAGCTCGGCTCGGCTCGTTATGAGCTCGAGCTGGCTCGTTAGGCTCGCGAGCCAGGTATAAAAAATACACAAAATATAATATTTGCATTTATCTAAAGCTTAAAAATATTAATAATATAAAAATAATATATTCAATAACGTTAAATCGAATAAAATATTCATATGAGCTAACATATCATCCATTTGTGAAGTGCAAGACATGAACGAGCCGGCTCGAGTTGGCTCGTTATAGCTAACGAGCTAAAATCCTGCGAGCCGAGCCGAGCTGAGCCGAGCCAGCCACGAGCCGAGCGAGCTAACGAGCTTCGAGTTTTTCGTCCAGCCTTAGCTCTCACCTTCCTAGTACTAAAATAGACGGCAACTAGAAAACTAAGAGCGCGGCACGCCGCGCCATCTTTGAGATCGCCAGTGGGTATTTTAGTGTGCTGCACGTGAATCTAAATGCAGAGAAGCTGAAAATAGTTATGATGTTATCCAGCTAGTATTTTTTTATACTTTCAGATTTAGCTTAGGGATAGGATATATTAATAGATAACAGATGGCACCCACGCATTGCTGCTAGATAAATTAAGAGTCACAATTGTCATATTCGTTGAAGTGAAAATATTTCAGATATTTGCAGATAACAAACTAATCAGAAGTAACACTAAAACAAAATCTGCACTCCCATGATTCCATAGAAATGGTGTTGATAGCATGAGAAGCACATCCAGGGAGCAGGGACTCACCTGTACTATGGCCCGTTCGTTTCGCTGAAATTTGGATTATGCCGATGCTTATGCTGATTTATTGTGAAAGGAAAACACTACTACTGAAGTAGTGCTGAAGAATAGAGCGTAACTTAGTAACTTTCTCCGTTAATACAAATAAAAACTAAAAAAAATTCTGGTTCTATTTTGAAAGATATGAAAGCTTGTTTAGCAGGAAATCTTATAATGTAATGGCACAACACACATGTTCCACCCACTTATGAAACTCCAGGAAAGAAACATTGCATGCTCTAGTGGTCACATATAGATAATGAGTAAATATATTCTATATGCAATCATCAAATACTTGCGATGGCTAGATAAAATCAGTTGATTCCCATTACCATTAATTTGAATATCAGAAGCTATCTGGGGTCTACTATGTCTACATAGCACAATCAAAATAGTTGTGAATGGAACTAACTCTGTATTCTACAAACTATCTACCATACTTAAAAAATTAAATACCCTATGCACGATTGCCTCAAGAAGGTATTGCTTTTTGAAAGGATCAAGATGCCCAAGAGGGAGGGTGAATTGGGCTTTTCTAAAAATTAATTGCAAGAATTAAATCCTACAAGCCGGAATTCACCCCTAGTGCCTACTTGTGTTCCTAGAGAGTCTACCGTTAAAAAGTTTTGCACCCTAGTTTCCAATCCTAGTCTAGCATGGCAATTCTAGGAATGTAAAACAAGCAATGAAAGTAAATACGAGAAAGTAATTGCTTGAATGTAAAGGGGCAAGGAACACGGCGATGTTTTTCCGAGGTATCGGAGAGTCGCCACTCCCCACTAGTCCTCGTTGGAGCACCCGCGCAAGGGTGTCGCTCCCCCTTGATCCGCGCAAGGATCAAGTGCTCTCTACGGGTTGATTCTTCGACACTCCGTCGCGGCGAATCACCCAAAACCGCTCACAACTTGAGTTGGGTCATCCACAAGCTCCGCCGGATGATCACCAAACTCCCAATCACCACCAAGCCGTCTAGGTGATGGCGATCACCAAGAGTAACAAGCTAGAACTCTCACTTGACCACAACGAGCCCAAATGAGGAGATGGATGCACACTTGCTACTCTCTAATCACTAGTGAGGAATCTCAAACTTTGATTCTCAAATCTCTATCCTCACTAGAGCTCTTGCACTCCCTTGCACTCTAAAGGGTTTTCTCAGATGTTTGAATGAGCAAGAGTGCTCTAAAAGAGGTGGAGGGGTTGTATTTATACACCCCTCAAAGAAAACGAACCGTTACTTTCTGACACGGGGTCACCGGACGCGCCGGTGCAACTCACCGGACGCGCCGGTCCCCCGTAACGGTCAAAACGCGATTTTGAAAACGAACCACCGGACGCGCCGGTCAGGGGTGACCGGACGCGTCCGACGTGTGTTCTCCCAGGATGACACGTGTCAGCCACTGACTACTGCGTCCGGTCCTCGCGAGGACCGCGTCCGGTGGTCAAGGCCGAAACCCTAGCGCGGAGCGTACTCACCGGACGCGTCCGGTGCTCCCGAAGAGCGCGTCCGGTGACTGGAAAACAGCCCGAAACTACTCGAAACGCGTCGCAACTTCGACCAAGTTGCTTCCAACTAAACTTTGAGCTATTCTAGGGTTGCCTAGCGCCAAGTTTAACAAGTGTGCACCACACCTAAACATAGGACTCGCCTAGGTCAAGCTACCCATTCATGCCCCCCTTTATAGTACGGCCAAAAGAGAAAAACGAAGATCCTAACGACTATTCCGAATGTGTCTCAACACTTCGTCATCCGGAACTAACCGTCCTTAATCTTGACGTCACTCTTTTGAAAACCGAAATGATTTCCATCAAGGGACACGAAAACCACAGTGCTCAAAGCAGTTATCACCTCCATGACCTAACTTACCAAGTTTCTGCAAAACACACGTTAGTCATGGTAATAAAGTGTTGTCATTAATTACCGAAACCAAACCTTGGGGCCTAGATGCTTTCAATCTCCCCCTTTTTGGTGATTGATGACAACACTAAGTTTCAATGGATTAGAGTGAAGGTTTTCGAACATGCTTGGTTCACATAAGCAAGAGACAATAAGCATAAAGGGTTAGGAATTGCTTATGTGCTCCAAGCCAAAAGAGTGTACTTCATAAGATAAGACAAAAAGCGTTAGTACACATAAAGATATAGCTCATAAGAAATCGGAGTAAGGCACGGAAGCACAACCTTAGAGCTATAGCTAAAACGGTGACATATAATAATCATGGAGACGAATAACACATTAAGACTCAAGGTTTACGACTCGACGACAATGTCACACGAATGCAATGCTGAAAATAAACATGATATGCATGAATGTATCACACGAAAAACGAAAACCCACTAACAAACTCCCCCTGAAACTACTCTCTCTCCCCCTTTGGCATCAAGCGCCAAAAAGCTAATCTAATCTGACGGGGGGACAGACGGAGTCGTGTCGGGTGCCGAGGTGCGCGGAGTGATCACGAAGTGAAGCGAATCGCCCTCGGAGTCTGAGCTATCTGGCTGACCCTCTGAAGAAGCACGTGGCTGCGAAGCGGTCTGGGTCTGAGCAGGAACAGGCACTGACTGTGTAGCAACAAGTGGATCTGTCTGAGTGACCTGAGCCTGAAGTGCGCCAGTAGCTGGGGGATCTGTCGAGGCAACTGAAGAAGGGAGGGTCTCTGTAGTCCCAGTCCCTGTCACTGGTGGAACGACTGCCTCGGAAGCTGACAACCCTGACGAAGTGTGAAACGTAGTCGTGTGAGAGAGTGTCGGCTGACCAGTCAACTCGCTGTAAGTGGCACTGAAATCACCAATAGGTGTGCCTGTCAGGAGATGCGGGCGAGGCTGGTCTGACGGTGTGAACCTCGTATGGATAGGAGTGAAGCTCGGGGACTGAAAAGACTGGGGAACCTGCTGCTGTGGAGATGTAAACTGAAAGCTCGGCTGTCCCTGACTCGATGGACCGCTGGAATGCAAAGCCGGAGCCATGATAGATGCAGGCGGAGGAACCCCAACTGTGATGAGATGCCGCAGAAGATCCATGTACTGCTGCTGACTCTGTCGCTGCATCTCAACCTGCTGCCTCTGGATCTCTAGCTGCTGTCGCTGAAACTCGTCCTGGCGAGCCTGTATCTGTGCTAGTGCTGCAGCTGTATCCTGTGCCTGGCGCTGTATCTGCTGCTGCTGCTCCTGAGCCTGGGTCAGCCTCTCAAGGATAGCCACCATGGCTGGGTCTGAGCGGGAGGCTGAGCCAGATCCACCGGCCTCGTGATCGTGAGACCGAGGAGACCGGTACCTGGGGATGGGCTGGTAATCCTCATCAGTGCTGTCAGAAGTGACATCCTCAAGTATCTCAGCAGTCTGAGCCTCAAGGTCTGCGAGCTCTGCCTCGGCAAGCTCGTCAACTCTAGCGTCCTGCTCAGCTGCTGTCTCAGGAACGTCTGGGCGCTCACGCTGTCCTGGTGCTGGAGCCTGCTCTTTAGTAACTGAGGCCCAAAGCTGTCTAATGTCATAATCAGGGAATGCTGTAGTAGTGTTAGCAATTTCTGCCCTGATCTCTGGTGGCATCTGGATAGCAGATCTGATGATAAAACAAATCCAGTGGGCATAGGGAAGCTGACGGTTACCCTTGAAGCCCTCAGCAATGGTGTCCTCCATCTCACTGAGAATAAGATCCCAGATATCAAACTGTCGCTGTGTCAGGAGGTGGTGAACAACCCAAAGCTGCATCCTCGTCAGTCCCTCTCTGTAGCCAAGTCTGGGCAGCAAAGTGCGTCTGAGTATAGCATCCAGAACTCTGGTAAGTGGTGTCAGGCTGGCAGGAGTATGACGTGACCCTTCGCCAAAAGGCTCGCGAAAGCAGGGTCGAACCAAGTCGGTGGGTGGCACTGAACCGCCGTGAGGGCGTCTGGGAGGTGGAGTCTGGCCATAGCACAACTGATGGATCCTCGTGTCAGAAGCAGGTAGTCTGAGGATCTCTCGGGCTCTGGAGCTGTAGAGTCTGTGATCGCGGCCTCTGAATGCGAAGTGAATAAACTCATGGGCAGGATCAATCCACAATGAAGCATAGAACTCTCTGACCCATGTGCCGCAGTAAGCACCTGTCCGTCCAAGAAGATCTGATAAGTCAGGCAAATAGGACAGGTGCGGACGAAGCTGCTCTCCCACAACATCAACCAATGCCTCTAGTCGACACACCCTCTGAGGTCTGAAAGCAATGCCACTGTCAACTAGGGCCCTGTAGAAGTCCTCCTGAAGTGGGGTATAGAAACCCTCTGAAGCTCTGGGATCTCTGACAGGTGGAAACCATCGGCTGACCTCCACAAACCTCAAGCTCTTCACCTGACGTGCTGAAGCACCCCTCAGGTCTAAGTGCTCGACCGGGGGTGACCCTCTAACTCTGGGAGGAGGTCGTGCTCCACGACGCTGGCCATCTGGCCTGGGTGTCACCTGTGTACGAGCACGAGTGGAGCGGCGACGTGGCGGAGACTGAGCTGCCTGCTCCTCTGTATCCTCAGTGGCCTGTGGAGCCTCAGTGGCCTGGGTAGACTCAGTAGCGGGTGTAGTCTCTGTAGCCTATGTCTGCTCTGAGGGTGGATCAACTGACATCTGCTCTGAAGGTGCAGTAGCCTCGGTGCCCTCAGTGGCCTCAGTGCCGAGCTGTCGACCTTCAAGATGAAAGCGACGCTCGCCTATGTGCAAGCCACTGCGTCTGCCACCTCTCTCTGCCTGCTCTGCGGCGTCTGCCACGGCCTGAGCGACCTCTGCATCTGAAAGTGTCCTTCTCTTCTTCCTGGCTGCAATCTTGATGCGCTTACCACGCGCAATCTCATCACGACGAGGAGGACTGTTGTCCCCGTCACCAGGAGCACCACCGGCGTTCTTGCAACGCACCATGCTGACTGACTGCCTGAAAACCTCTATGAGATGATGAACTGACACTCGAGAGGCTTGGCCTCAATCCGTATCCACAGGCTTGGCCTCGGATTTAGCGAACAGATCTGACCCGACACACCGACTGACTCGCTGCACGTATGGAATAGAGAGATATACTATAAGCACATATATATCTAAAGATACGAAACCCTAGATAGCAAGCACGTGAGATACGAAATGAAACGACGCTAAGCTACCTCGGATCGATGAGACGACGGTGAAGGGACGAGGTGACCTAGTTCGCGAGAACCCCCGAGATCGGCGATCGAGCACTGAAACGATCAATCGAGATAGCAATGGAGTGTTATGGTCAACGGCAAGCCCTAACGATGAAAAGGAATTGAATGGACTTGAATGAAAAAGCGAAATCGAGACGATCGAGTCGTTACCTCGAGTTAGGGTTATCAAACCCTAAGCTAGGGTTTAGGGGAAAACCCTAGATGGAAAATCCCGGCCGAAGAATCCACGGGCAGTTAGAGCTAGGGCACGCAAAAGGAGGAGGAGCTGCGGGCTACAGGAAGCTGGTGCGGCTCTTGGCGGGTGCTGGCTCACCGGCGGCGAGGGTGGACGCGCGAGGACGGCGGCGGCGCGGCAAGCAGCGGCAGCGGAGCGGGCGCAGCAAAGCAGCGCGCTGGGCAGCGAGGGCGTGGCTGGAGCACGTGAGGGGTCGCCGGAGAGGAGGTGGAAGGCAAGGGCGCGGCGGCTCTGGCGAGAACGGCGGCGAAACGGCGAAAGTGTACGGGCGGCGGCGGATTCGGCGGATAAGAAAAAAACAGAGAAGATGAATCGGTATTTATGAGAGGCGCAGATCCGCTCGATACGGTATCACCGGACGCGGTGGTCAAAATCACCGGACGCGGTGGTGCAGCGTCCGGTGACACTCCAGTAAGCGCCTGGAGTGACCGGACGCGTCCGGTGTGGACTGACCGGACGCGGTCAGAGTCCGATGGCTGAGTGCTCGGGAATTCATCGCGGAGCACCGGACGCGGTGGTGGTAACCGGGACCGGACGCGGTGGTCGTCAGAGGCGCGTCCGGTGCAGCGTCCGGTGCCTAGATCTGGACTTTGTCTTCTGGATGACCGGACGCGCTGGTGGACGCCGGGACCGGACGCGGTGGTGAAGCAACACTGCGTCCGGTGCAGCGTCCGGTCGCTGTTTTTCGCCATTCTCCGTTCTGAACTTCGACGCGACTTCTCCCAATCAAGTTCCAATTCAAAGAGACACAAATAAACACCAATTGGAACCTGATATGAGTGACCTCACTCAAACCCTCAAATTTTTAAAATATTTTGCCTTAGGCTAGTATTATTTTTACGAAAATAGGCAATAAACACCCGAGGAGCAACGTATGGCCATGCAATAGAGTTTTTGGACCTTTAGGAGCGTCAAAAGCTCTCTCTATTCATGGACGAACACAGAGGTTGCTCAAAGCTAAACCGAAAAGAAACGACAAATGAACAACCCTGCATATGCAATGCAATACAAGAAAGTAAAGCTAGGTTGCTTGTCAAGTTTGATCCACGGTTAGGCTTCTTCACTCCTCCAAAGGAGGGTTATCGTAACCGTGTTAGCCAAGCCCTAAATGTATTGCGATAAAATAAACGTGACATATGATACAATGCAATGCAAGGGACAACACGCGCTCATTTTTTAAAGTTACTTGAATCAAGCACATTAAGTTCACTTCTTAGCCTACAAAAGGTAGCCTCGTCCAAAGGTTTAGTGAAGATATCCGCTAATTGATTTTCACTTCGTACACCTTCTAGTGATATGTCATTTTTAGCAACGTGATCTCTTAGAAAGTGATGGTGGATATCAATGTGCTTGGTGCGAGAGTGTTGTACCGGATTATTAGCAATTTTAACGGCACTTTCATTGTCACATAAAAGTGGCACCTTTTCAAGAACAACTCCATAGTCTAGGAGGGTTTGTTTCATATATAAGATTTGTGCACAACAAGCCCCCGCGGCAATGTATTCCGCCTCGGCGGTGGACAAAGCCACACTATTTTGCTTTTTAGATGACCAAGATACTAGTGATCTCCCAAGCAAATGGCACCCTCCGGATGTGCTTTTTCTATCAATTTTGCAACCGGCATAATCCGAGTCGGAATAGCCAACTAGTTGAAATCTAGCTCCTTTGGGATACCATAGACCAATGCTTGGGGTGTACTTAAGATATCTTAGGATTCTTTTTACGGCACTTAAGTGAGGTTCTTTAGGGCACGCTTGAAAGCGAGCACACATGCACACACTAAACATGATATCAGGCCTAGATGCGGTAAGGTACAACAAGCTACCAATCATAGAACGGTAGAGAGTTTGATCAACCGGTTTACCTCCCTCATCTAGGTCGAGATGTCCATTTGATGGCATTGGGGTCTTGATTGGCTTGCATTCTTCCATCTTGAATCTTTTGAGAAGATCCTTGGTATACTTTTCTTGAGAGATGAAAATCCCTTCTCTCATTTGCTTGACTTGAAAACCAAGGAAGAATGTGAGCTCACCAATCATTGACATCTCGAACTCCTTCGACATCAATTCACCAAACTCCTTGCAATAATCTTCATTTGTTGACCCGAAGATGATATCATCAACATATACTTGGCAAATGAAGATCTCCCCATTAAGCTTCTTGGTGAATAGTGTGGTGTCGACCTTCCCGATGGTGAAGCCCTTCTCAATGAGGAAGTCCCGGAGGCGCTCATACCATGCTCTAGGGGCTTGCTTGAGTCCATATAGCGCCTTGGACAACCTATAAACATGATTAGGATATCTAGGGTCTTCAAACCCGGGAGGTTGATTGACATAGACTAGTTCATTTATAAAGCCATTTAAGAATGCACTTTTCACATCCATTTGATATAGTTTCATATCATGATGTGATGCATATGCAAGGAGGATACGAATGGCTTCAAGTCTTCAACGGGTGCAAAGGTCTCTCCAAAATCAAGGCCTTCAACTTGAGAGAACCCCTTTGCAACTAGTCTTGCCTTGTTCCTCACTACTATGCCTTGGTCATCTTGCTTGTTTCGGAACACCCACTTGGTTCCAATGACTCTTGCACCTTTAGGATGCTCTTCAAGTGTCCACACTTGGTTACGGGTGAAGTTGTTCAATTCTTCATGCATGGCATTCACCCAATCCGGATCTTGAAGAGCTTCTTCTACATTCTTAGGTTCAACACAAGAGACAAAAGAGTGATGTTCAACGAAAGAAGCTAGCTTTTGAGATCGAGTCATTACTCCCTTTGTAGGACTCCCTATGATGAGTTCTTGTGGATGAGCTTGAAGTAGAGGTGAGTTTCTTCTATCAACCACTTGAGGAGGTGGATGGGGAGCATCAACATCTTGTGCTTGTGCCTCGGCTTGTTCATGAGAGACATAGGTATCTTCATTTTCAACTCTCTCATTCTTGTCATCATCTTGAGGCACATGTGATGAAGATGGTGGATCAATGATTTGCACATCGTCTTCATCATCTTTTGGCTTGATGTCTCCCACGGGCATGTTCTTCATGGCCTCCCTCAAGGGTTCATCACCTACATCATCACAATTCTCAATTGCTCCTTGGGAGCCGTTAGATTCATCAAATTCCACATCATATGTTTCTTCAACCAACCCGGTGGTATGGTTAAATACTCTATATGCTTTGGACTTTGATGAGTAACCAACAAGAAAACCAATATCACAACATCTTTGAAACTTCCCTAGGTGTTGACGCTTCTTGTAGATGTAGCATTTGCAACCAAACACCCGGAAGAATGAGACGTCCGGCTTCTTCCCATTAAGCAACTCATAGGGGGTCTTGCCAAGAAACTTTTGGAGAAAGAGGCGATTTGAAGCATAGCATGCGGTGTTGATTGCCTCGGCCCAAAACTTTTCCGGAGTATTGTACTCATCTAACATTGTTCTTGCAAGAGTGATCAAGGTCCGGTTCTTTCTCTCAACTACACCATTTTGTTGAGGAGTGTAGGTTGAAGAAACCTCATGCTTGATTCCAATTTCATCACAATAAGCTTCAATGTTGGTGTTGTCAAACTCTTTCCCATTGTCACTTCTAATCTTCTTTATCTTGACTTCGAATTCATTTTGAGCTCTCTTTGCAAACTTCTTGAAGCAACTTGCCACTTCGGATTTGTCATGAAGGAAGAAGGTCCATGTATATCTTGAGTAGTCATCCACTATCACAAGACAATAGAGATTACCACCCAAGCTCTTGTATGTTGTAGGCCCAAACAAATCCATGTGTAGAAGTTCTAGTACTCTTGAGGTTGACATGAAAGCCTTGGTTGGATGAGTGTTTGCAACTTGTTTGCCCGCTTGACATGCACTACAAGGTTTGTCCTTTTCAAACTTCACATCCTTCAATCCTCTCACTAGTTCTTTCTTCAATAGCTTGTTGAGAGTGCTCATTCCAACATGTGCAAGCCTCCTATGCCAAAGCCAACCAAGTGAGGTCTTGGTGAACAAACATGTCATCAAATTTGCATCTTCGGAGGTGAAGTCAACAAGATAAAGATTGTTGTATCTAAAGCCTTTGAATATCACTTGCTTGTCATCTATCTTTGAAACTTCAACTTCATTAGGTGTGAACAAGCATTGGAAGCCAAGGTCACAAAGTTGCCCAACGGATAACAAGTTGAAACTCAATGAAGCAACATAGAGCACATTTGAGAGTGAGTGATCATTTGATATTGCAATCTTGCCTATACCCTTGACTTTGCTCTTTGAATTATCTCCAAATGTGATCTTCTCTTGACATATCCCATTCTCTTCAATGGAGATGAACATACGAGGATCACCGGTCATATGTTGAGTGCAACCACTATCAATAACCCAATGAGATCCACCGGTCTTGTAGTTCACCTACACACAAGAGATCAAGCTTTTTGTTTAGGGACCCAAACTTGAGAGGGGCCCTTGACTTTCTCAACTAGTGACTTGGCAACCCATATTTTCTTTGGCCTATTCTTGTTTGGGGGACCCAAAAACATGACTTTCATCTTTCCATTTGAATCTTTTCTTAGCATGTAATGAGCATTGAAGGCAAAGGGTCTAGCATGCTTGGGCAAGGGTTGTGGTGGTGGAGTTTTGCATTCATGAGCAAAATGACCTTCTTGACCACACTCAACACATCTCTTTGGCTTGGGCTTTGACTTGCTTTGTTGTTGAGCCTTAGCTTTCTTCTCTTGATTTGCCAAGTACCCAATACCACTTCTATCCATCTTCATTACGGTGTTCATGAGGAGCTCACTTTGCAAATATTGGCCTCTAGTGAACTTGCTTAGGCCGGTCTTGAGATGCTCTTTTTCTTGCTTGAGCTTCTTGTTCTCTTCAATGAGTGACTCATTTGTTGGTTGCTTCTCAAGAGCCATCAAACCTTTGAGCTTCTTGTTCTCATTTGCAAGCTTCTCATTCTCACACTTGATCTTGGCATAATCATCATGGTTGCATGACTCAACCACACTCTTGCCTTTGCTACTAGAACCTTGCTCAATGCTTTCAATGATCAAGTCATCACATGATGTAGCTATATCACACTTAACAACATGGTTAGTAGCATCATGTGTCTCAAGAGCAAGTTCATTAGCAACCACAAGACTATCATAGTCAATTTTTAATGTGGTGTATTTGTCTTTTAGAGAGCTATGTCTAGTGATGAGCTCATCATGCTTCTTCTCAAGTTTATCATGTTGATCTTTAAGCTCTTTGTTAGAGGTTTTGAGCTCCTTGAGAGTGGAAGACATAATTTCATTTTGATCTCTAAGCTCACCACTAGTCTTTTGAGCATTTTCAAGCTTAGATGAGAGTGATTCATTTTCATTTTGAAGATCATCATTTTCACTTCTAGTCCTTCTTATGATTTTAGTGTATTTGTTTAGCAATTTTACAAGTTCATCATAAGAAGGTGCATCAAATTCATCATCACTATCACTATCATCATCATCATCACTATCATGGTTTTGTACCTTTCGTTCACCCTTGGCCATAAGGCATAGGTGAGTAGTGGACGATGATGGTGAAGAAGGCGGTGAAGGTGGTGGTGAAGATGTCGGTGAAGATGATGGCCCCATCACAAATGCGGCAACCTTCTCTTTCTCATCATCGCTCTCATCTTCGGAGGAGCCACAAGATGATTCAATGTCGGTGAGCCAATCACCAACAATATAAGCCTTTCCACCCTTCTTCTTCTTGTAGAACTCCTTCTTCTTGCCATCCTTCTTCTTGTATGGCTTGTTCTTCTTCTTCTCATCTTCTTCATCACTTGAATCATTTTTCTTGCCCTTGTTCTTGTTCTTGAACTTGTCTTTTGGTGGTCTAGGGCATTGATGAGCTAGGTGGCCAAGTTCACCGCAATTGTAGCAATCCATCTCCGAGATGGGCTTTCTCTTGCTACTTGTGAAGAATTTCTTTTTCTTCCCATCGAACTTGATGCCACTCTTGTTGAGCTTCTTTAGCATCTTGGTGGTTTTCCTCACCATGAGTGCAAGTGATTCATCATCGATATCACTTTCACTTGAGCTTTCTTGCACGATCATGGCTTGGCCCTTCTTCTTCTTCTTGTCATGGCTAGCTTTGAAGGCCAAGTCTTTCTTCTTGGAAGATGATGAGCCCTCTTCCGGAGTGATGTGCATGTACATCTCATGAGCATTGATCTTCCCCAATACTTGAGTCGGTGTTGCGGTGGAGAGATCACTTTGATGAAGCACGGTGACAATGTGACCATACTTCTCAACGGGAAGCACACTCAAGATCCTCCTTGCAACATCCGATTGACTCATTTGAGTGAGCCCAAGAGCATTGAGGTCCTCTACAAGAACATTCAAGCGAGTGTACATGTCATTAGCACTTTCTTTGGGAAGCATCTCAAAAGAGTTAATTTTCTTTAAAGCAATATGATAGCGTTCCTCACGCTCACTCTTAGTTCCCTCATGGAGAGCACAAAGATTTTGCCACAAATCATGAGCGTTCTTTGCATTACGCACACGATTGAAGATATCTTTGCCTAAGCCCCGGTAGAGTGCATTTTTGGCCTTTGCATTCCACCGGTCGTACTTCTCCTCGTCACCAATGGGGTTTGCGGGATCCTTGATAGCGGGAAGCCCTTGGGTTGCGGCTCTAAGGCACCCGGCACCTATGGCTTCGAGGTACGCCTCCATGCGGATTTTCCAATATGGAAAATCATCCCCCTCAAAGGTGGGAGGTGGTCCTTCCCCGTTAGACATCTTGCTCTAGGCGGTAAAGCCTAAAATAGGAGCAACACGGCTCTGATACCAATTGAAAGGATCAAGATGCCCAAGAGGGGGGGTGAATTGGGCTTTTCTAAAAATTAATTGCAAGAATTAAATCCTACAAGCCGGAATTCACCCCTAGTGCCTACTTGTGTTCCTAGAGAGTCTACCGTTAAAAAGTTTTGCACCCTAGTTTCCAATCCTAGTCTAGCATGGCAATTCTAGGAATGTAAAACAAGCAATGAAAGTAAATACGAGAAAGTAATTGCTTGAATGTAAAGGGGCAAGGAACACGGCGATGTTTTTCCGAGGTATCGGAGAGTCGCCACTCCCCACTAGTCCTCGTTGGAGCACCCGCGCAAGGGTGTCGCTCCCCCTTGATCCGCGCAAGGATCAAGTGCTCTCTACGGGTTGATTCTTCGACACTCCGTCGCGGCGAATCACCCAAAACCGCTCACAACTTGAGTTGGGTCATCCACAAGCTCCGCCGGATGATCACCAAACTCCCAATCACCACCAAGCCGTCTAGGTGATGGCGATCACCAAGAGTAACAAGCTAGAACTCTCACTTGACCACAACGAGCCCAAATGAGGAGATGGATGCACACTTGCTACTCTCTAATCACTAGTGAGGAATCTAAAACTTTGATTCTCAAATCTCTATCCTCACTAGAGCTCTTGCACTCCCTTGCACTCTAAAGGGTTTTCTCAGATGTTTGAATGAGCAAGAGTGCTCTAAAAGAGGTGGAGGGGTTGTATTTATACACCCCTCAAAGAAAACGAACCGTTACTTTCTGACACGGGGTCACCGGACGCGCCGGTGCAACTCACCGGACGCGCCGGTCCCCCGTAACGGTCAAAACGCGATTTTGAAAACGAACCACCGGACGCGCCGGTCAGGGGTGACCGGACGCGTCCGACGTGCGTTCTCCCTGGATGACACGTGTCAGCCACTGACCACTGCGTCCGGTCCTCGCGAGGACCGCGTCCGGTGGTCAAGGCCGAAACCCTAGCGCGGAGCGTACTCACCGGACGCGTCCGGTGCTCCCGAAGAGCGCGTCCGGTGACTGGAAAACAGCCCGAAACTACTTGAAACGCGTCGCAACTTCGACCAAGTTGCTTCCAACTAAACTTTGAGCTATTCTAGGGTTGCCTAGCGCCAAGTTTAACAAGTGTGCACCACACCTAAACATAGGACTCGCCTAGGTCAAGCTACCCATTCATGCCCCCCTTTATAGTACGGCCAAAAGAGAAAAACGAAGATCCTAACGACTATTCCGAATGTGTCTCAACACTTCGTCATCCGGAACTAACCGTCCTTAATCTTGACGTCACTCTTTTGAAAACCGAAACGATTTCCATCAAGGGACACGAAAACCACAATGCTCAAAGCAGTTATCACCTCCATGACCTAACTTACCAAGTTTCTGCAAAACACACGTTAGTCATGGTAATAAAGTGTTGTCATTAATTACCGAAACCAAACCTTGGGGCCTAGATGCTTTCACTTTTTTAAAAAAAGAATCATATGTTTCAGCCTTGAGATAACATGCATGCTTAACTTAGGCAAGCACATTATGATTGTTAAAATGACAGGTATAACATCGTAAAGATTTAAATAAAAGCTAGTGCTCAGAACCAAAAAAATATAATATTGATCAGAGATGAAGCTAGTGCTCAGAACCAAAAAATTATAATATTGATGGGAGATGAGCTTCAAAGCTGATGAAGACAAACAAACTTTGGAACTCTGATGAACCCCCATGAGCCATGTGTGTTCTGGAAGCAACCTTGCCTCCCATCTTTGGTGATATTGACCAGCTGCTTATCAGCCAAATACTAATCAACCAGATAATGTCCCAAACTAACTGTAGACATGCAGAAAACAATCCAATTGGATCCAACAGGGATATGGACCACCGCACCCAAAAAGAAGAAATCACCACAACCAATCAGAAGGAATCCTAAATCGCTAATCGTTGGCATAGTGTGTGCGTGAATCATGACTCTTTGCCAATTGGTTGCACATGTAGCACATCAACCAGCACAAGCAATGGCGCTGTCTGTTGTGTTAAACATGCAAATTAAGAGAGATCGTTGGGAGCCGAGAACTGAGCTATGTTCAGAGATGTAGGGAAGCATACACCTATATCTGTAGCAACAGAAACAAATGTACTGTTTGTAGGAACTGAAATGTATTAATAATAAAATGAACATAAATTGTATCTCAAATCCTCTAGAACGGTGACTGAAAGAAGGTAAAAAACAGAGTATAATAATAGTACTTATTGCTCCTACACTTGTACACATAGTTATAGAAAAATTATAGAGCATAAATAAACAAAACAAGAAGCTGAGGTATGTATATGTTTTTTAGTAGATCTGCGAAGCAAACGTATATATTAAACACACATAATAGTTTGTTACTTGGGCATTTGTCTTTTGAAAATTTGTGGAAATGCACTGCATAAATCAGTGCTTCATAGTGAATGTGATAACTACAGGATGAAATAAGAGACTTTGTACCTTAAATCTGCTGCCATGTCTAGCGTTGGCATTTAATTGAGTGCCCTGCTTGCATGTTCCGATAGAGTAAGTTGGCAAAGCACAGATCCAAGGAGATCAAACAAACATATGACTTGGAATGAAATGAAAATTTGGGATTTTGAAAACTGAAAGGGGATTTTGATGACCATTGTCTTGGCAGCATTGCATCGAACACATGGTGGGCGGCGGCGTCCATCCTGAGCTCAAAGTCGAAATCTGGTTCGACGACGCCACCAGCCCTGATCTTGTGCTTCCCTTACGACTAGATTGCCGGCGGCTGACGAGCGCCTTCGGTAGGTCCTAGTGAGCCGCCGCCGCGCCCCATGGCCGTAGGCCGAGCCCACCATGCCGGGAGCCGCCGCCGCAAGTGGATCCCGCCCCTGGATGTCGCCGCGCTTGGAGCCTGCTGCCTCGCCAGCTCGCCGGTGGCAGGGACCCGCGCGCAGTGGCCTGCTGCGCCAAGGGACTCGCGCTGGTAGCTTGCGCGCCGCCTCTCGCACCAGGATCCGCTACCGTTCGCACACGCCTTGCCCGGGAGCCGCCGCGCCGACGGCCCGCCGCTAGATCCCCACCACGCCAGCGCCTCACGCAGTGGCCGGGAGGTTGCCGCGATGAGGGCCAGCCTCCAGCGCCAGCTCGCCGGTGGGTGTGATTCCAGCCCGCTCCGGTGAAGTGGAGAGCGAAGGCAACGGAGCAGGCGAAGAAGCAGCACGGGCGAGGGCGCGGCAGAGAAGCTGCGGCCCGCGACGGATCGCGACGGATCGGTCGATGGTTATTCGGGTGCGAGACCCGAACCGACCCGTATCGGACGGGCCAGATCGCATCACGGCTCGATCCAACGGCTATAGGGTTAGCGGGTGACGTGACCGTATCCGCTTCCCGCGGTTTCTCCTGCAAATTCGTTATCAGAAGATGCCGCATATATCGTGACATGCATACATATCGGATGGGATTGCTTACGGCTCATGTGGCGAAACCTTATCTCCTCGTCCCAACGACCTTTAAAACCACGCTCCATTTGCTTCCCTCCGGCACTCATGGCAGCTCTGCCACCGCCATGGCCTACCTCTCCACCACGTGCTTTATCCCCGTCTACCACCGCTGCCTCTTCTTTTCTGCATCCTCCTCGCCTCCCGTCGTCACTCCACGGTGCCTTGTCCCTACACTGTCATGCCACGGTCGCGATCTGCTCGACGTAATGCCTAACAGAGGCAGCAGGCCCCCAGGAACGGAGGAAAGCAGAGCAGGCCCAGCCGGAGCACCGCGTGGCACAAACGGATCAACTGTGCGAGAAGACGCCACGGCACAGGAGGCATGTACGCCGTTGTGGAGGGAAGGGAGCCGTGGCGCGCCAAGGACGTGGAGGAAAGGGGACAGGGTTGTGCTACAAGAACGTGCGGAGGGGGAGTCACAAGAGAAGAGCTGGAGGCGAGGACTGACACGGAGTTTGGGGTCAGAAGGGCCCAGGGCGGGGAAGCGCTGGTCGCTGGACTAGAGACGGAAATGGAATGCGGGCAAAAGGATCTGGAAAGGTTGGAAATTCAAGAGATGAGGGTACAGGAACACGAAACGCTAGTAAGAAAATGAAGAGATCAAAGGATGGTGAGCATGCAGGCAAGCTGAGAGTTGAGCTGGACATGTGTTCCAAGAGAGGAGATGTGATGGGGGCGATCGCTCTGTATGATTCCGCAGTTGAGGAGGGGATCAGGTTGGGGCAGCATCACTACAATGTGCTCCTTTACCTGTGTTCTTCAGCTTCTCTTGGTTTTGTGCAGCCAGCAAAAAGTGGTAATACCGGCAGCGGTATCTCCAGTATTGGTCCTTCACAGAAACTTGGTCCTTTACCCAGAGGAAACTTGGGAGGTTCAGAGGGAGATGATGCATCTGAAGGTCATGTTCAAGATCTGGGGAAAAACAAGGCCAGTTTGCTTCCAGGTGGTTCGAAGGCACAACCAGTTAGCATACCAGTAGGAGATGATCTCAGAGAGTATGCATGTGCACGAGGATTTGAGATATTTGAGAAAATGTGCTCAGAGAAAGAGAGAGTTCAAATGAGTGAGGCTGCTCTGACTGCAAAGGCACGTATGGTGTTGTCCATGGGCGATAGTGACATGGCCTTTGATATTGTGAAACAGATGAAAGACTTGGGTTTAAAGCCAAAGTTGCGCTCATATGGTCCTGCTTTAACAGCATTTTGCAACAGTGGTAATGTTGAAAAAGCATTTGAAGTAGAAGCCCATATGTTGGAATCTGGAATCACACCAGAAGAAGCTGAGTTGGAGACACTTCTCAGGGCTAGTGTGGTTTGCCGACGCGGAGACAAGGTATATTATTTGCTGCATAAGTTTAGGACTACTGTCAGACAGGTATCCCCTTCTGCAGCTGAATTGTTTGAGGCTTGGTTTCGGAGCCCAACGGCATCTAAAGTTGGGAAGAGAAAGTGGGATGCAGGTGGTATAGTGAAGGCTATTGAGAATAATGGAGGGGGTTGGCATGGGTTTGGTTGGTTGGGGAGGGGGAAATGGACAGTGACACGCTCAAACATCAACAAGAATGGTGTCTGCCTTGCTTGTGGAGAAAAGCTGGCTATTATAGATCTTGACCCAAAAGAAACAGAAGAGTTTGCCAGATTTGTGGCAAAATTAGCTATCAAGAGAGAGAGGAACTCGAACTTTGAGAACTTCCAGGTTATCTACCTCGATCTTTTATATTTTGGTTTACCAGGTTGCACATGAGTCAAAAGAGTTTTGCATATACAACAGATTATATTATGTTAAATATTTCCAAAACCACTGATTGGGATGACTGCAGATGAATGCCTTAGATGAAAAATAAAACGAATGTATTGGTTTTGAATAAATGATATATGCTCAGAACATTATCCAGTAAATAATAAAATGAAAAAATGACACCAGTGTGTTAAATCTGTCTATAATCTATAATGTCTCAATTCTACATTGTATCAAATGTATCAGCAAGCTTCCTGCTACTATCATGGAGAAGTAATTATTTTCTTACCTTCATATCTGAAGTAATTTTACCTATCGTTGACAAGTATGATTTCGTTAGGACTTCAATTGTGAACCTCATGCGTCAGAAATACGTATTTGGCTTGTTATTTAGCTCATAGCTTCTGTGTGCAAGGTTATATTTGTGCTTATAATGTGTGAAGTTGAGGTCCACGTTGTTGATATTTAGTTCTTGGAGCACCTTTATCCTTCAACTCTCATTAATCATCTATTTAACTTTTGGACCCTCTTTTCCATGTTCAGAAATGGCTTGAAAAACATGGGCCTTTTGAGGCAGTCGTGGACGCTGCCAATGTTGGCCTGTTTAGCCACAGACATCTTTCTTTGAGTAAGGCATGTATATTGTGCTACATCTTTGTTCTATATTCCTAAATTTTCTTCTTTCTTCTAATTGTGAACAAAATGGCATGCTTATTTTTCACTTGTCCTTGTTTAACTGGATAGGTTAATGCTGTTGCTGATGCAATAAGGCAAAGGTCAAGAAAATGGCCTTTGATAGTTTTACATAACAAGCATCTCACTGGAGAACGCATGAAAAAACCTCGTCATCATAAGTTGGTAGAAAAGTGGAAGCAAGCAAATTCAATATATGCAACCCCTACTGGCTCAAATGATGATTGGTACGATTTTGGATGACTCTTTGCAGCAACTATCCCTCTGCATATTGAATTAATCATTTGATGAATTGTGTTAAAGTCACCAATTTGTTCCGTTGGTTCAAGTAGATCACCTAAGAACTCTTAAACTGCTACCATGTTTATACCTATACAAGTAATGCCCACTATCCCAGTTAATATCTTTTAGTCTTTAATCCAGCTTTGTCTCATCATTGATTATCCTCAGATTCCGGTCCAGCCTGGTAATAACATAAGATGAAGACTTTTATGTGTTCAGTGACCAAAACTTTACAGTTTAGAGTTACTAGTTCAAACCTCTTGGTATAATCAAACAAGTTTGGTGGCCCAGTGGAATTTACTTAATTAATTCCACTATTTCCCTCAAAAGTATCAGTTTATGTCTTTCAGAAAAAAGAAACTCAATTTTGAATTCTATAGGTGTATATAAGAGAAAAAACTTATCTGTTATCAACTTGATAGATCACTTATATTCATTATCTGTGCGATTGTGCCTGCAGAGTGGTTTTTGCTACTTGCTGCCATCCTCACCTTTGCTTGCCCCTATTATTGCTGTCCATAAATTATTCCTGATTGTATTTCGGCCATGTAGTTCAGGTACTGGCTGTACGCTGCTATCAGATGCAAATGCTTGATCATTACCAATGATGAAATGAGAGACCACACATTTCAGATTTTGGAAAGGAATTTCTTCCCCAAGTGGAAGGAAAGGCATCAGGTGGGATCATGTATTTTACAAAAGAGAAGTTTCTCATTTATGGAAGTTGAAGCTAATTGTACTATTGGCATATTCTACCACAACGTTGTCTTACACCACTGTTGGACCTGATCTTGTGCAGATAAAAAGCTAATATTTTTGGCAAATAAACCATTTTCATCTGAAAATTTAAACATGTTGAAGACAAAACAGAACATGAAAGAATTTTTCACATGTCATGGATTCATACACCACTAAGAGACTATAAAGCCATCAAATCATATCTTAGTTCTATATATGTTTTACCAAATATTTAGACACAATAGGTACAATTAGCATGAGATTTTGAAGACAAAAGTAGACAGAGCAGTAGCACACTAGTACCTAATATTTTGTACGCACTATGTTATTCATGAATCATTGCTTGACTAACATAAACACGTATCATGAAATGACTTTCCCTTTGCTCAATAAGCCTATATCTCATTGCATTTCACTGCAGATTTTATTCACAGTATCGTTTTCACTAACAGGTACACTTCAGTATTGAAGACAGCTGCGTTACATGTCAAATGCCACCTCCATACTCAGTTGTGATTCAGGTCTGAGTTTAAGATGAAATAGTGTATCAGTTGTGTAATAGATCCATTCCAATATTCTTTTGACACAGTTGACTGAAAACTAAGAAAAATTTCTAGGTGCTTAATTATTAGTATTTGAATATGTTCCATGGATTAAGTGAGTTATAAGCTTATAGCTAAATAGATTATATGAACTCAGATACTGACACTTAAAATGAACAATATGAATGATAAAAGGTCTTGTTAAACGGGGCTTTGAGATATCAAAGTTTCCATTGAGGTCCATAAGTCTTATGTCATTTATGTGGAGAGGTATTTATGATTGTTCCATCAATTCTCTGTGAAATTCAGGAATCTGATAAAGGTCACTGGCATATCCCTGTCTCGGAGGAAGGCTTGCTAGAGAAGGACCGAACCTGGCTATGCGTTACACGGCAGAATTCACAGTCACAGTGACTAATGAAGCTGGAGTTGTTCAGAACTTCGTGACATCCTTGCAAAGCCAAACATTAACGTTTTTTTTTCCTGAACACTCAGGTCAGTATCTCATCCGCTCTCTCTTCATCAGTCTGAGAAACTTCCTCTATTATAAGTACTCATTATGATTTCTAGATGGCCACTTGTTACTAAATTGCATATGTTGTAGATCTATCGTATTCAGTTTTGAGTTGGTTCTACATTTTTTAGTAAACCGATATAGCTGATAACATGATTCCCTGCTACTCCAAACAGGATCTCTGCTATTTTCGTTATTTTCCACTCATCCCAGGATCAGGAAATAACCACAAAGCTGTCGAGATATTGTGACATAGTCACTTTGCTTCCATTGGTGAAATTCTTACGTCCTTATGACATGCATGGAAAAAAGAACAGGCCTTCGGAACATCTAGTTACTATACATGATTGTATTCTTTTGCTGCCCCCTCCTCTTCATCTCGATATCTCATTATGATATTATATGCTCTGATTGAAAGGAAAATGCATCATTCAGTAATCATTTTGGAGTCTTATATTAAAAAATTGCAAAACGGAATGTGTCCATACTGTCGCCCGCAAAGGTTTTCTACTAGTTGTTTGTCTTTCTGTGATGCGGTGTCATAACTGTGGACATTTTACTCTCTTACTTATTTTCTCTCGGCACACAAGTCAAATGACAAAAATGATAATGTGGTCTTTGGGAGAAAACAACAATGCAATGGTCAGCGACGAGGCCTGAAGAGTCAGTCGAATCTGAGTGAGCTTTGTATTATTGGTTGTAAATGGACCGTTTTGCCTCTAGTCAGTTTAGAATATTCCAAGGATCTAGTTGGTGGGCAGGAGTAGAAAGGTCCATACAAATGAATAGTGCTGCTATAGATAATGTGTTTCTGTATACTATGATATGACATTTATTGGTCATGAGTTGTCCCATCGGTTGCCCTTGTGTCTTTGTTAAAATCCATTTGCTGTTGCCAAAGTCAAGGACTTCGAGAATAAGCTCGTTAGTCTCTTCGATAATAACAACATTCTTTGGTCAGAAAGAATTGCATGGACACCCTTGTCTCAAGTGCATGTAGTTGTCTCGTCGTGTTTCTTTGAACACAATTTCGTTGTTTGCTTCCATTGACTTGGAATACTTGAAAATATCCAAGTCAACTATCAGTCATTGATAAAAAAAGCAGTGGATGCAAAAAAAATCTAAAGATCAGACCTCTGGTTCAACACATGTGCTCATCAATGGCAAATACTTTTCTGGTGGCTCATGTATTTTTTATTCAAGGACAAAAAGATTGCACAATATGATTGTATGTTCATAAACTTACACAGACCAACAACAACAACAACATAGCCTTTTGTCCCAAGCGAGTTGGGTAGGCTAGAGATGAAACCCAAAAGAGACGATAAACAGGAGACACATAAAGGAACATAAATGGCACAAGACAGAACGAGATTACGGTTCAGGCACGTTGATTGCCAGTCTCCAAGCGCTCCTGTCCATAGCTAAATCCTTAGAGATATTCCACTCCTTAAGGTCTCTCTTAACGGACTCGTCCCAAGTTAGTTTAGGTCGACCTCTACCGCTCTTTACATTATCGGTCCGCTTTAGAACTCCACTACGCACCGGCGCCTCAGGAGGCCTCCGTTGAACATGTCCAAACCATCTCAACCGATGTTGCATCAACTTCTCCTCAATTGGTGCCACCCCAACCCTATCCCGAATATCGTCATTCCAGACTCTATCCCTCCTTGTGTGCCCACAACACTAATGCAACATACGCATCTCTGCTACACTCAATTGCTGGACATGTCGCCTTTTTGTAGGCCAACACTCAGCACCGTATAACATCGCCGTCCTTTAGAACTTACCTTTCAACTTCTGGGGCACCCTTTTGTCACAGAGGACGCCAGAACCTTGACGCCATTTCAACCACCCGGCTGAAATTTTATGCCTAACATCTTCATCAATGTCGTCATCCTTTTGTAGCATCGATCCTAAATACCGAAAAGTATCCTTCTTGGCCACCACTTGCCCATCGAGGCTAACGTCTCCCTCCTCATGCCTAGTCGCGTTGAAATCGCATCTCATGTACTCGGTCTTGGTCCTACTAAGTCTGAACCCTTTCGACTCTAACGTGTGCCTCCATAGTTCTAACTTCCTATTAACCCATGTCATACTATCATCATCTAGCACCACATCATCAGCAAAGAGCATACACCAAGGGATATCACCATAAACTTACACAGACCATTTCACATAAATACAGATCCGTTGGGTGACGAGAGGTTCTGAAGGTGATGAGAGGCCAAAGTCCAAGATACAGTGAGATGACAAGTTAATCCTCTTGCACTTACTCAGATAAAATGAATTTCAATCTATGTAGAAACTTCTTCATTGAAGCCAGATTTTTACAAATTCACCTTATTCCAAAATAGAGACCAAATAAATCTCGGAAGAAGATGGTTTGAAAAAAAAAGAAAGTGAAGGTGCACGCAATTGTTATTTCACATGAGATAGAGGACTTCTATGATAATTTTCTTGTCTTCTCTCTGTAGCAGGAAACTAGTACAAAGTGTGCTTTGACAGGACCTTGCTTGATTACTAGGCCACTGGCTTGCTTATTTATTTTGGACGCAACCACTGGCTTGCTTATCCCTCTGGCCTGGGCAGCGATGCCGAAGCCCGCCCTCGTTGCTGCGTTGGTGCTGCTCGCTGCTACTGTCGCTCAGCCCCAGCAGTTAAGTACGATCCTCTGTCTCTCATCTTCCCTTTTTTTCAGAGACGTAACTCTAGCAGTATACAGTTTGCTGGAACCTGGAATCCTGGATTGATATCGTTAGGGATAGAGATTCTATTAATTTGGCTAACCCTAGAAGGGTAGCTATATAGGTAACTATATATGGGCATATGGGCCTTAGCCTCTTGGTCCTAATACACACAATCCAACACCCCCCGCAGTCTGAACTACCGGCGCAACGGAGTTCCAGGCTAAACAAGAAGAAGAACACACACAGCCCCCCACAAACGTAACTAGCCACTGGTGATGTTGAGGCTGGAGCGAAACTCGGTGAAGGTCGAGGTCGGGAGGCCTTTGGTGAAGATGTCCGCGAACTGGGAGGTAGTCGGAACGTGAAGGACCCGCACCTCGCCCATGGCCACCCGATCACGGACAAAGTGTAGATCGATCTCCACATGCTTCGTCCACTGATGCTGGATGGGGTTGGTGGAAAGGTAGACCGCACTGGTATTGTCGCAGTAGATTAGTGCGCTCCGGGAGGGCGTAGTGTGCAGCTCAGCGAGAAGCTGCTGGAGCCAGGAGGCCTTAGCCACGTCGTTAGCGACAGCGCGGTACTCCGCCTCGGCACTGGACCGGGAGACCACAGGCTGACGCTTAGACGACCAGGACACCAGGTTGCCGCCCAAGAAGACAACGTAGCCGGAGGAGGAGCGGCGAGTGTCCGGGCACCCCGCCCAGTCAGCGTCAGTGTAGACGACGAGGTCGGTGGAGGAGGCCCGGTGGAGTAGAAGGCCGTAGTCGAGCGTGCCCCGGAGGTAGCGGAGGAGACGCTTGAGAGCCGTGAGGTGAGGCTCCCGGGGATCATGCATGTGAAGGCAGACCTGCTAAACTGCATAGGTGATGTCCGGCCGGGTGAAGGTGAGGTACTGAAGTGCCTCGGTGAGACTCCTGTATGCAGTGGGGTCGGACACTGGGGGGCCTTCAGCCTCGGATAACTTGCCCTGAGTATCGACCGGAGTGGAGCAGGGGTTGCAGTCAGTCATCCCAGCCCGCTCCAGGATATCCCGAGTATACTGCCGCTGGTGAAGAAGGAATCCGACAGGACGGTGCTCAACTGTGACCCCAAGGAAGTGGTGGAGCACACCCAGATCCTTCATAGCAAACTCCTGCTGAAGAGCGGCAATGATCCGGCAGAGAAGTGGCTCACTGGAGGCTGTGAGGACAATGTCGTCAACATAGAGCAGCAAGTACGCAGTGTCAGCCCCATGGTGGTAGACGAACAATGATGTATCAGACTTGGCCTCCACGAACCTCAGTGTCAGCAAGAAAGCGGTAAACCGGTGGTTCCACGCCCGGGGCGCCTGCTTGAGGCCGTAGAGAGACCTGTTGAGCTGGCAGACCATGTCAGGACGGGAGGAGTCGACGAACCCCGCCGGCTGACTGCAGTACACGGTCTCGGTGAGAAGGTCGTGCAGAAAGGCATTCTTGACGTCCAGCTGATGGACGGGCCATGACCGAGCAAGCGCCAACGAGAGCACGGTACGGACGGTGGCCGGCTTGACCATCGGGCTGAAAGTCTCATCATAGTCGACTCCCGGGCGCTGAGTGAAACCCCGAAGAACCCATCGAGCCTTGTAGCGCTCGAGAGTGCCATCAGCCCGACACTTGTGGGTCCAGATCCACTTGCCGGTGACCATGTTAGAGCCCGGCGGCCGGGGCACCAACTCCCACGTCTGGTTAGCGAGAAGTGCGGCATACTCCTCTTCCATCGCGCGGCGCCAGTGAGGATCCAGCAGGGCATCGCGGACGGAAGAGGGTACCGGGGAGACCAGCGCGTCACCGGTCGAAGCCTCAAGGGAACGAGGCGGCAGTGTGCTAGCCGCGTGCCGTCTCACCATCGGGTGAACATGCCGCGGGTGCCAGTGAAGAAGCGGCGGGTGGTAGACCGATGGTGCACCACGGGCCGGCGAGGACTGCGGCGGTGGTGTCGGTGTCCCTGGCGGAGAAGGAACCTCGAGTGGTGGCGGCCGCGGCCTGCGCTAGTACACCCGTACCACGTGCGGCGAACCTCGACAGAGGTGCCGGGGCAGGATCCGGTGACGGCGACCGGCACGGCCCTCCCGGGGCAGAAGCGAGGGACGAAGGCCCTAGGTCTGCGCCAACCGGAGAGGGCAGGGCTGCGCCAGAGGACGACGGGCCCGGACCCACCGGGGAGCCGGAACAGGAGGCCGGCAAGGAGCTCGACGAAGCGGTACCTGCAGGAGACCACGAAAAAGGTGGCTGGACCACCGTGTTAGCGGGAAAAAGGGAGGGTGGGTCAGGAACCGGAGGGGTGGTGGTGCTGGAGAAGGGAAAGACGGACTCATCGAACACCACATGGTGAGAGATGAGGACCCGTCGGGAGGTAAGGTCAAAGCACCGGTACCCCTTGTGATCCGGGGAGTACCTGAGGAAGACACAAAGAGTGGAACGGGGGTCCAGCTTATATGGGAAGAAGTGGCAGCGGTGTTGGGGTAACACGCACACCCAAACTCACGGAGGTGATCGTACCGAGGAGGGGTACCGAAGAGGGCGTGGTGTGGCGTGGGAGCGGGACAGGCAGCAGAAGGAAGACGGTTGAGGAAGTAGGTGGAGGTGTGCAAGCCCTCAGCCCAGAAGCGAGCAGGAAGAGAGGCCTGAAACAGAAGGGTGCGCACTGTGTCGTTGGTGGTGCGAATCATCCGCTCAGCCTTGCCATTCTGCGAAGAGGTATATGGGCAAGACATGCGCAACTGAACACCGTGAGAGAGAAAGAATGCTCGGGAGGTGGAGTTATCAAACTCGCGACCATTGTCACACTGGACGGCCTTGATGGTGAGGCCGAACTGTGTGGACACACAAGTAAAGAAGTGAAGGAGCGTGGGAAATGTATCTGACTTCGCATGGAGAGGAAAAGTCCACGAATAATGCGAAAAATCATCAACCACCACATGATAGTACTTATAACCAGAAAGACTGATAACAGGTGATGTCTATAGGTCGCAATGTACAAGATCAAAAAAGCGGGCCGCATGGGAAGTAGAACTATGAAAAGGAAGACGAACATGTCGGCCCAATTGGCACGCATGACACAGTTGCTCATCAGGAGCCCGAGTACATGGAAGACCGAAACTACGACTGAGCTGCATCAGGGCATCACGTCCAAGATGGCCAAGGCGCCAGTGCCAAGTAGTAGAGGAAGAAGAAGCGGCGAAGGCAGCTGACAAAACGGATGGCGAAGAAGACGAAGTAGCCGCCGGGAAGCGAAGGGTGTAAAGGGGCCCGGAGCTGTCACATCGGAGCAGAGGACGCCGGGAAGCCAAATCCGTTACAGTAAGACCAGAAGAGTCAAATTCCACAGATCAGGAATTGTCAGCTGTAAAACGACAAATAGAAAGAAGGTTGTGAACCATAGAAGGAGCAACAAGAACATCAGGAAGATGGAAGGAGCCATGAGCACCGGCGGTACCCACAGACGTGACCGGAAGACACGAACCATTTGCGACCATAATGGACGAAGGAAGAGAGGAAGAGGGAGAGTGGAGAGACGAAAGTATACCGGGGTCAGGGGTGGTGTGGTAGGTGGCTCCCGAATCAGCGATCCACTCGGGTCCGACCGAAGGTGTCAGGCCCATGGCGCTGAACGAGCGAGCCAGAGCCGCCTGGTCCCAGCCGGTAACCCCAGGTAGGGTCCCAGAGGGTGGAGTCCACGGTGTAGTAGGGAAGGCGCCGGGAGGAGGGGCACCGGTGAGCATGGCCGCCGGTGGGCGAGGTGTGCCCTCAGGAGCGTGGTAGGGCCACATGGAGATGCGCTCGGACCACGGGTTCTGGAAGGAAGGCCATGGTGCCCCCCCTGCGGCCCACCCGGTGCCGGAGCCTGGGTGTGACCACCTCGGCCACCCCCGCGACCCCCGCCCCGGCGACGATGACCGCCACGACCCCCCACCCCCGCTCGGCCCGGAGGGAGGAGGGCCCAAGAGAGACGACGGCGGTGGAGTGGACGACCGTGGTGGAGCGGGTGGACGCGACAGAGTAGCAGCCAGAGCCATTGAGGAAGACGAGGACCTCAGAGAAGCGGTGGACCCCGGCTGGATGCCCTGCATGAGCTCCTCCATGAAAAGGTCGTCACGGACCTCTAGGAAGGTGGGGAAGGGCCTCTGACGGGTGATCCACGTCCTAAGGTGGGCGTAGCGGTCACTGAGCCCACGGAGGACGTTGAGGACCAAGATGCGATCCTCCACGGGCCAGCCGAGGCCGCCAAGGGAGTCGGCCATGCCCTTCATCCGACGGCAGAACTCGCCGACGGAGAGGTCACCCTGGACGAAGGTGCGGAAGCTCTCATCGAGGCGCAGAGCCTGAGCCTCGGCGTTGCCCAGGAACTGCCCCTCAAGGGCAAGCCACGCCCGGTGCGCGTGAGGGGAGGTACGGACAAGGTCGTGGAGGTCCAGAGAGATCATCCCCAGGATCCAGGTGTCGGTGTCCGGACCCGAGGGGGTCCTAAACCAACGAGTAAAATGCTGCGTGTCCCTTTCCTGGATGGTGATGCAAGGAGAACACACGGGGGTTTATCCTGGTTCGGGCAAAAGAAGGCCCTACGTCCAGCGGGGGTGAGAGAGATTTGTATTTCCTTGCACCGAAGTGCTTGCGTAGGGGTTACAAGCTTGTGAGAGAGGGTGTCGAGCCCAAGTCTCAAAAAGGGAAAAGAAAGAGTACAAGATGATTGCTTGAGATGTTGGTCGCTACGTGGTGTGTGCGTGGCTGTTCGTCTGATCATCCTCTCCCCCCTTGTGGAGTCCCAGCCTCCCCTTTTATAGGACGTGAGGAGACCAAGATAGCGGGGGCCTTGAAACGATGTTTTGTCGGTCCCTGTTGGAGATACTGTAGCGACGTGCCCTAGAAGTGGGGGGCCATGCCTGGGCACGTGATGTCGTGGAAGGTGAGGTGCTGAAATGACGCAGAGCACCGTGCCATACCGTCCTTTCTTCCCTGTTGCGCCGTGTCGGTGGTCGAGGTCGGTCGAGGCCGTACGGATAAGTCCGAATCCCCGAAATTACGGCATACGGGCCTTGTCGTATTGTCCCTCGAGGGTTAATAGTGACGCACAGGACGAGGCATGGTGGGAATAGTGACGTTTTTCACCTCCCATCACGGGATGGGCAGTAAGACAGTGAAAACTGACACAGGTAATGTTCCCACGTTGATCCAGACCGCGGCCATGCCGGTAGGTGATGGTTGGTAGGTTGCATTAAATACTTTGACTTTTCGTCCCGTGGTAGGTAGAGACTGAGGGGGTCGAGCGCCTCGACCCGGGCTCACACGAATCGGAACGCTCCCGGGGGTGGGTCGAGCCCCGTGCGGATCGGAGCACGGTCGAGGTCTCCTGTCGAGGGGGCCTCGTACGAGCCGGAGACAGGACGCGGTCGAGGCATTTCGTCGAGCCGGCCTCGTACGAGGCGGGCCTATCGCATGTAATGGGTTGTGTTTTATCGTGACTTGATCGTTTCAGTTTTCATTATCGTCAAATGTGGGTACCCCTATACTATTGGTACCGACAGTAGCCCCCGAGCCTTTAGGTGAGTGAACGTTCACTCTCCTTAAGGCTTATTTACCGATGAACTGGAGTCATAGCGTCGTTTATCTTTTTTAGCAGGGATGCCTAGGCGTTCTCAGTACTTCTCCGGTGGGGGCGCGCGAGCGCACCCGCCGGGTGTAGCCCCCGAGGCCTCGGTGGAGTGTTGAGAAAATCTCCTCCGAGGTCTTGTTTACATTTTTTATCAGGGAGTAATTGATGCGGCCGAGCCCCCGAGCCTCGCGCGCACGAGGTCGATCAGAGTCCCTGCCGTCTTTCGTTGTCCGTCCCTCGCGCTCTTCCTCCGGAAAGGAAGAGGAGGGGTGGGGAACGTCGTACTACCCCGTTTGGGCGAGTCCGGCGATCTCCGGTGAGCTGCTAGCGGGGAGATTCAAGTGAGAGTTCGTGCTCCAGTCGTTAGGAGTCGGCTTGTGGCCCGGAGGCACTCTACGAAAATGCCAAGGAGTGGTCGTGCGGATGTCGGTTCCCTTCGACGGGATCCGAGGGCTCGTTGCCTCCCCCGTGGGGATTCCGGCTTCGACCTCGTCCTCTGGCCTCGAATACGTCCTGGGGCGCCTCGAGAGCGTGGCTCGAGCCCTGGCCATGTATGAGCGCATCCCTGGTCGTCCCTTGCTCTGTGCTCGAGGGCGGCTGTCGAAACCCAGGTCGAGGGCCAGCCTCTGTTCCCTCGAGACTTAAAGCGGGCCCGGAGCCCGTTAGCGGAATATCAGGATATCCGTCCGCGGATCTCGCCCCGCCCGTTTAGCCAGGCGCGCCTTTTTAGGACGAGATCGGCGCGGTAGTGGGCGGCGTGGCGTTCGGTTACTGCGTGGGGACGGCCACGTGCCCCGCTCCTGTAAGGCAAGAAGGACGGTTAGGTGGGCGCATTTATTACGGGAAACTGTTGCTACCTTTTCGCGCGGCCGTTGAACTTCTTCCCGGTCTATAAAAACGCGGCCCTGGGGTCTGTGTTCCCCTCCGGTTCTTTGCGTTCTTGCCATCCTTTGCCTTAGGAAACCCTAGCCCCCTTGCGCTTTCCGTCCGCATTGCCGCCGCCGCCGCCCTTTTTCCCCACACCTTTCCTCCCCGCCGGCGCTGATGGCTGGAAAGAGCCAGTTCCTCGCTACCGACGGCTGGGCCTCCTCTTCCGTGACGGAGAAGAAGCTGGAGGAGCTGGTCGCGGATGGGTTGCTGCGGCCGAGGACGAGCCGGTCGCGGCCGGAGTGGATCGCGCCGCCGTCGACCCATCGGGAGCCGGCCCCCCCGGAAGGCTACGTGGTGAGCTTCGTAAGCTTCCACGAACGGGGGTTCGGTATCCCGTCGTCAGCCTTCATGCGGGCGCTCCTCCACTACTACCGGGTGGAGCTCCACCACCTCGCCCCCAACGCCATTGCGCAGGCCGCCATCTTCGCGGCGGTCTGCGAGGGATACCTCGGGGTGGAGCCGCAGTGGAACCTGTGGCTCCACCTTTTCAAGGCCGAGCTTTTCGCGCGGAACGCGGGGGCGAAGGGCGCCTTCTACGCCGTGCGAGTAGGGAGCTGCGTCCTCCAGTTGAGGTCGAGTCGGACGGAACAGTACATCCCGGCGCGCCTCATCTCTTCGAACAGCGGGTGGCATACGGGCTGGTTCTACCTCCGCAACGACGAGAACCAGCTGCCGAGGTATACCGGCCGCGTGCTGACCGCCCGGGAGGACAACTGGGTGTACGGCGTGCCGGACGTCGAGAAGCCGCGCCTGAACCCGTTGCTGGCGGCGCAGCAGCAGCTTCGTGCTCGAGGCCTGACGGCGGCGGCAGTAGCGACGGCGTTCCACCGTCGTCGGGTGATGCCGCTGTGCCGACGCCGCCTGCGCCTCGACCAGATGACCCCGGAGGCGTCTTTGGAGGGGAGCCGGATGTCGCACGAGACCCTCACCCCCGAGGAGGGGCTTCGCCGAGCCCGCCGGATGGTGGGGACCTTCAAGGCGGAGGAAGCCGACCGGCTCCCCATGAGGCCCACTGAGGGGTTCGAGCCCGTGGTAAGCTCCTTAGTACGCTCGTCTTTTTAGTTCGATTCGCGTCTGAGACCTTCCCCTGATCCGGTCGACGCCATTGCGCAGGACTTATCGGCGTTGCGGGAGACTCGACCGCCGGTTCCGGAGGACCAACCTGCTCGGGACGCTCGACGGGAGCACGCCTCGAAGCAGAAGGCGGCCAAGGAGTCGATCAAGAAGCGGGCGGCCCGGAAGTCCAGGGAGAAGGAGGCGCGGAGAAAACTCCGGCGCCAACAGGCCCTCGACGGACTCCCTTTAGAGCCGTCGCCCTCCGAGACCATGTCAGGAGAGGACGACGGCAGCAGCGGCGAGGATGACGACGCCTTGTCGCGGTACGAGGCCGCGACCGGGCTGGGGAACCTCCCCGACATCCGCCCTCTGCTGGAGCCCCTCGCGGGGCCATCCTCCTCGGTTGTTGTGGTCGAGGAGGTCGAGGAGGACGACGAGGAAGAGGAGAAGAGGAAGAAGAAGAAGGAGGAGGAAAAGAGGGAGGCGGGCCCCTCGGCGGGAGGGGTCGCCTCGCCCCGGACCCAGCCAGGGGGGTCGACAGGGGCGCCTGCCCCAGCCCAGGCCCCGCAAGCTCAGGCGGGGACGGGGGTGGGGGTGCCGACATCGTCGTCGGCGGCGCCTTCATCGGGCGTGAAGACCCGAGGCCAGTTGGCCTCGGAGGCGCAGAAAGCGCGTAGCGGCGCACCGGCGAGAGCCCCGAGGAGCGCCCGGTCCGTGGGTGGGGCTGCCGCGAGGCCGCCGCCTGCGACCTCGAGCGGCTCGGACCGTGGGGGGTCGAGGCCCCTGGTGCCGATTTCTGGGTAAGCTTCTGAACAGAAAGGGACTCGTCTTATTTCCTGATTTCGTCGATCGACTCATCCTTTATTTTTCAGGCTGAAGCGGAAGGCGGAGACCATGGGGCCCACCCCCGTGAAGTCCCTTCGAGCCAGCGCCTCCGTCCTTAACCGGTCGGCGGCACAGGACGCTGCCTGGGTCCGCGAGGTCGAGGCGGCGAAGGAGCGCCGTCGGCAACGGGAGGCCGCGGGTGCCTCGACGGCTGTCGGCCCCGATCCTGCGGTGGCGGGGTCAGAGCCGGCAAGGACGGTGGCGCCCGGCCCGGTCGAGGCGGAGCCCAAGGCGCTGCCCTCGGCTGAGGCCACCGTCGAGGTGGCCACGGAGGAGGCGGCCGCAGAGGCGACCGCGGAGGGGGCTGCACCAGCGCCGGAGCAGGAGGTGGCGCCGGCGAGGGAGCCGCAGCCGCAGCAGGACCTAGTGGTGCGGCCGGTGGGCATGACGGAAGGTGGGGCCGTCGGGCCTTCTGCCGGAGCCCCGGAGGCGGCGGCGCCGGAAGTTGAGGCGCCGGTCGCGGGGGTACCGGCGGTGGGAGCGCCGGCGTCCGAGCCGCCGTCGGGCGAGATACCGGCCGCAGGGGCGTCTACGGCAGAGGTGCCGGCTCCGGAGGCACTGGCTGCCGAGGGGCCGGTCACTGCCGAGGGACAAGCGCCCGTGGTCATCGTCCTCGACGACGCCCCCCTGGACAAGGGAAAGGAGATCGTGGGGGCCGAGGAGGGCGAGACCACAAGCCGGGCGGAAGCCTCGGCCCCTGCCGGGGGTGCGAGCGAAGCCGGCCCTTCGACCGGGCCGGGAGGTGCCCCGGCTGGGGCGTCATCGTCGTGGCCGGACTTCGCCGCGCTGGCGATAGCGCGGGCCGAGGAGGAGATCCCGAGGTGGGGAGGGCCGCCCCTTGCGTTCAAGGATGCCGCAAACCTCGACGGCGAGCCCATCCTCGTCCTGAACGACAGGGATGAGGTCCACCGCTGGCAGTACCTCGAGGGCGTCCGCCAACACCTCGCTCGGCTGCTCAGCGTGGCGTCCGACGCTGTTACGCGGGGCATGCTGGACGCCACGGAGGTATGACCAAGTCGCCGGCTTACTCCGTGGGTCTTCGTGTCTTTTTCCCTTGGACTCATTACGTTTTTTGATTTTTCTTGAATTAGGAACTCAAAGAGGCCTCCCGCCGAAAGTCACTCTTCATCCGGGGTGAGAGTGGTGTGTGGGCGTCGCTGTCTCGGCAACGGGCCCTGGTCGAGGAGACTCAGAAGAGGCTCGCCGATCGGTCCGCTGAGATGGCGGAACTGCGCACCGCCTTCTCGACGGTGAAGGAAGAGGCGATGCAGGCGTGGGCGGCCGAGGCCTCGATGCGCACCGAGGCAGACAAGGCCCGGGAAGAGGCTGCCCAGGCCCGCCGAGACCTCGAGCCCCTGTCGGCGCGGGTCAAGGAGCTCGAGGAGGACGTCTCCCAGGTTGGCCGTCAGCGGGACGCCCTCAACGTCCAGATCGGGCAGGTGACAGCCCAGCTTGGCGCGCTGAAGGGCGAGGTCTCGGTGCTGAATGGGGCCGTCCAGGAGAAGGACGCGGCGCTCCAGACCGCCCTCCAGGAGATCGAGGCCCTGAAGGCGGCCGTTCGTGAGAAGGACAGCGCCCTCCTGGGGCTCAAACGGACGTGCGGGGGGCTCGGCGACGAGGTCGTGGGTTTGAAGACTCACGTCGAGGGTAAGTACAATCTGTTGTAGTTATGCCGTCGGTGCGTCGTATTGGGCGCTAATGTTAGCTTGTCGTATTCCAGAGCTGGAGCGCGAGAACCAGGAGGCCCACTCGACCGCGAACTCCCTGCAGAGCCTCCTGGAAGCCGAGACCCGGAGGACCCAGTTGCTCGAGGGCGCGATCACCACGGTGTGCGACGGTCTGGGGGTCGGACCCGACGCCGACACCGAAGAGGACGCCCCAGGGAACTGCTTCATCCGTCGGATGGCCGCGCTAGGTCATTTTGCCCGGGAGAAGATACGGGACAGCCTCCACCACGGCGTAAAGAGGGCACTGGCCGTCGTTCGCTCTGGTTTTGTGTTCGACATGGAGCTCGTCGCCGACGGCTTCATCACAGACCCGGAGCGGACGGACGCGGAGAACGCAGATGCCTGCTTGGACCTGATCGAAGCCGCGGAGGGGCCTGGGAGCCGCCTGGCCTCGCTCTTCGAGCCCGAGGTGGTGCCGCCCGCTGACGACGAAGGCCTGTGAGCCAAATCTAGGCACGGAGGCCCGTGTAATAAGTTAGTTATTTTGAATTTTGATCGTGGTGGCCCTGGGGGCCTTAAGAACTCAAAACTTAAACTAGTTTGTGACGAATCTAGTTTTATTCGAGCCTTTTTTCCCTTTCGGCCTGGGTTGTGTTCTCATACGATTTACTTAACGCGCAGTCACGCCCTTTGGCGTGGGGAGCGAGTGGAGGTACCGTAGCCTCGGGGGCGTAAGCGATCTCGCGGCTCGACTGCCCTCGAGCTTCAGGGTGCTCTTGCGGCCTTGTAGATCGCGTGAGAAACTGACCTAAGCGGCAGGGAGTGTGCTACTCTCTTTCAAAGTTAAGAACCGTTATAAGACCTACTTAGCGTGCGGTTGCGCCCCTAGAAGGCATGAGGGGTGAGTGGAGGTACCGTAGCCCCAGAGGCTTAGGTGGTACTCCTGGCTCGAGGGTCCTTTCGCACCTTAGGGTGCTCTTGCAGCGAAGTCGATCGGAAAAAGCGGTTCTTAAATTTTAAAAGAGAGTACAAGTTTTTTTTTTTTTTTTTTAGGGACTGGGGGGTTCCCCCCTTGTAGCCCCCGAGGGAGGGTCGATTCTGGGAGTGCAGAGTCGATCCTTCCTCACTGTGAAACGAAAGTTTGAACATTGCTGTAGTCTTTATTGATGAAAAAGGAAATACAAGGCCTCGAGGCTTTCTAAGGAAAAAAGCGACGTAGCTGTTCAATGTTCCAAGCGTTGGTGAAGATTTCGCCCTTCTCGTTGGATAGCTTGTAGGTGCCCGGCTTTAGTACTTCTGCGATGATGTACGGTCCTTCCCATGGTGGCGTGAGTTTGTGGCGTCCCTTGGTGTTCTGGTTCCGACGTAGCACCAAATCGCCGACGTTGAGGTCACGCCTGCGTATGTGTCTGTCGTGGTAGCGTCGGAGACTCTGCTGGTACCTGGCAGAATGCAACAAGGCCACATCTCGGGCTTCCTCGAGCTGGTCGAGGGCGTCCTCTCTTGCGGCGTCGTTATTTCTTTCGTTGTAGGCTTTTAACCTTGGGGATCCGTATTCTATATCAGTCGGAAGCATAGCCTCGGATCCGTAGACCAAGAAGAACGGAGTGAACCCCGTGGCTCGACTCGGCGTTGTTCTCAGGCTCCACAGGACCGAGGGTAGCTCGGCGGCCCATCTTTTGCCGTGCTTGCTTAGCTTGTCGAAAATTCTGGGTTTTAGGCCTTGTAGGAGCATGCCATTGGCGCGCTCTACTTGGCCGTTCGTTTTTGGATGAGCTACGGCCGACCAGAGCACACGAATGTGATGGTGGTCACAGAAATCCAGAAACTTTTTACCAGTGAACTGGGTGCCGTTGTCAGTGATAATGCAGTTCGGAACCCCAAATCGATGGATGATGTCGGTAAAGAAGATCACAGCTTGTTCGGACCTAATACTGGTGATGGGACGAGCCTCGATCCACTTGGAAAACTTGTCGATTGCGACAAGTTAAATGGGTGAAGCCACCAGTAGTTCTTTTGAAGCCGGTCCGACGAGGTCGAGTCCCCAAACGGCAATGGCCATGTGATGGGAATGGTTTGTAGAGCATTTGCCGGGAGGTGGGTCTGCCTTGCATAGTACTGACAACCTTTACAGGAGCGTACTAGCTTGACGGCGTCGAGACCGCGGTCGGCCAATAGAACCCTTGTCGAAAAGCGTTTCCGACGAGGGTTCGAGGCGCAGCGTGGTGACCGCAAGCCCCCGAGTGCAGGTCTTTGAGCAGGTCCTTGCCTTCCTTGTTTGTGATGCAACGTTGGAGAATGCCCGCAGGGCTGCGGCGTACAGCTCCCTGCTGTCACCAATGATCACAAATGTTTTGGCCCGTCGAGCGATCCGTCGGGCCTCGGTCTTACTCGAGGGGAGGTCTCCTTGGATAAGATAGTCGAGGTATGGTGCGCGCCAATCAGTTTCGATGTAGATGGTGGGTCGATCCTTCCACCTGCATGGCCTCGGCCCCGGTCCGAGGGGCCTCTGCCTTAGGTGGGGGGTCGAGTGACGACCCGTCGGACCCCTCCGTCCGACCCAAGGTCGACGGATGGCCTTTGGAGATCTTTACGAAAACGTCGGGTGGGACCGTAGTTCGACTTGACGCGATTTTTGCGAGCTCATCAGCGGCCTCATTAATATTTGCGTGCTATGTGGTTGAGCTCGAGGCCATGAAATTTATCCTCGAGGCGTCGTACCTCTTGGCAGTAGGCTTCCATTTTGGGGTCGCGGCAGCTCGAGCTCTTCATGACTTGGTCGATCACTAGCTGGGAATCGCCTCGAACATCAAGGTGGCGGACCCCGAGCTCGATGGCGATCCTTAGCCCCGCGACGAGTGCCTCGTATTCGGCGACGTTGTTGGATGCAGGGAAATGGAGCCGGATGACGTAGCGCATGTGAACTCCGAGGGGCGAGATGAAGAGCAAGCCCGCGCCTGCTCCTGTTTTTCATCAAAGACCCATCGAAGTACATGGTCCAGAGCTCGCCTGGAGCTGTGTGGAGGGAGCTGGGTGTCGGTCCATTCAGCCAAGAAATCTGCCAACACTTGTGACTTTATGGCTTTGCGCGGCGCATAGGATAGGGTCTCGCCCATGAGCTCGACCGCCCACTTGGCGATCCTTCCCGTAGCTTCCCGGTTCTGGGCTATCTCTCCCCAGGGGGAAAGAGGAAACCACAGTAACGGGGTGGCCCTCAAAGTAGTGTCGGAGCTTACGCCGTGTCAAGATGACAGCGTAGAGCAGTTTCTGGATTTGG